>JAXBDA010003405.1:0-34869 GCA_036023075.1 Gaultheria prostrata
GGACAACCAGCACCCTACATCTATAAATAAGGTACGATACCCATGAAGAAAGGTACGCTGTAATTCGTGTTTACATGTTTTGCGTGATTTCCGGTTTCCTTCTAGTACGTGATACTAACTTAAGCATTGGAGGGCCTTTGCCACGAAGGGCAAAGGTGCTCTAACGGCTCTCTGTCTTGCAGGTTTAGGGGCATTATATAGATCCCAGAATTTTGCCCTCTACAAATGGAAGGGATGTCGAGTCTCCTAGAGATGCTCTAAGTACTTGCAAATTATGCAAGCAATAAGTAAATTTACTTCGTTACTTAATTACATATTTGCAGATTTTCTATTATACAATAGAAAATGAGAATGCCAAAACTGTTTTCTTGATGTCCAATTGCCTTAGAGCTGTGAGAGATGGACTTAGATTTCCAAAAAGAAATATGCCTCCTCGGACGATCGGAGACCCCCATGCCGGATCCGTTCCTCTCTGGTCCGGTGTGGGTAACCACACCCACTTTTGGGCCCATGGGGGCTAGATCGGAGGTTTCCGGTCTAGAACTCCATCATTAACGGCAGGCGGCGACTTCCAACATCTCAGGTGGGCGCAAAGACGATGACTGGAGGCTTCTGATGGCGCATCCAAGGTGGCGATTTTCTATTTCCTGTACTTTTGTTTCCTTTTTTCATTTTTTCTGTAATCTTTAGGTTTTTTCTTTTATTTTTTTCCGGTTTTTTTGTCGTAATAGTTGGTGATTAATATGATTTTCCATCTATTTCTCAAAAAAAAAAAAAAATTGACTTAGATCTTTGTACATTAGCACATGGTAAGAGTCTTTTATGCATTTTACTTTTGTCATTAACAAAAATAATCTTGACATTAATGCTATTCTCAAGCTATTAGAGCATCTCCAACCATGAGCTATTCTTGCAGCCGAAACCATATTTTGGTTGAAGGTAAATTTTCGTACTTCCAATGTGAAGCCATTTCAGCAGCCAAAATCTGGCGAAGCCATTTTGTGGTCAAATTGGCTGGCAAAATGGTGGTAGCCATTTGTCCCGCAACAACATTTAGGCTTTTCTAGCTCTTTATAGTTCAAAACTTCAAATCCTCATAAAATGATGCAAATGGTCATAAGGTCGTGATGGATCAAGGTGAAAATAGTTTTGACAAACTTTGTCAAATTTTAGCAAATGTTGATACTTGCCCAACGCTCCAGTGATTTTAAAAACAAAGTTATCAATAAAAGCCTTAACGAATGTTACACATATGGCAGTTAATGATCCGCGACATACCACATATATGCGGACGTAATTGGACGAGCCGGGCCTCACCCTTGTGATCCATGTGCCGAAATAAAAAGTTTGACACCTCTCATGACTATTGGACGCCATTGGCAGTGCACAAGTTCGCAAGGATCGAACATTACAGTTCTACAAAGACCTAGTTTGGAACCTAGGAAACTGGGTGCCGAACTAACTTTCCGTCACATCCATACATACGACGAGCAGAAAAATAAATTTTCAATCGTCGCATCGACAAAAAATTGCTCCTATAAATCCTCGGGCACCCTCTCCTCCCTGTTTCAGAGCAAGCATCCAAAACTACCAACATTCCATTTTCTATTGTAAACTTGCGATCAAAAGTATGATGGGAAATACGGATCCCCAAAACCCCGTGATGATGCGTACAGATTATACACCGTAAAACTATTAAACCCTACATGGCGGAATTAGGGTTACCTCTCCTGCGTAGACACGAGCGCACGGTGAAATAGTTTCTTTCCTTAACCCGAACACAGCACGAACAGAACTCGACCGTACCTTACGATCTTCTGCCCTATTCCCTTATACCTTGAATCTCGTACCCGATTGTGGACTCCAACGAGATCTAATTTTTCTCTCTTTTCACGGCTCTCTATTGTGTCTCACAAAAACGTGAAAACCCTAGAGAACAAAACAGTATATTTATAGGGCTAGGGCAGGGACCTCAGGAGAAATAAATTTGGGTTCCTTGTGTAAATAAGAAACCCTAATCCTACCAGGATTATATTTCTTATTTCACAAATTATAATTCACACCACTAAAGAATTATAATTGCACTCCCGTCATTATCTCAATTAATATCGAGCTCCACGTCATTAAATATTTACTTATCTCTTCACGTTAAGATTACAAATACCCGTTGATTCCATGAAATTACTAACAAAGTAGATAATACTTATTCCATTATTCCTAAAGTATATTTCATTGTTTTAGACCTTACATTGTGGCTTGAATGGAGCCCAAACAATGAAATATAGTAGTTTTAGGAAAAATCTACCAAACAAGATTTACAGTTCACCGCAACCACCCCAACATCGCGGCCTGAACACACTTTGATCACCTCATGGCCGCAAACTCTGTTAGCCAACTTTGCAGACTCAAACTTCGAATTTGTCGCCACATACTTTGACTTTTTGTTGACCTAGTGGCCGCATACTTGGACTCACTTGACAAAATGTCCAAAGCTTCTGGACATTAATATACTGTGACTTGTTTGGTTCCGGTTGAACCTCTGTGCTTACTCTATTCTCTGTTATATACATGTTATAAACTCTAAGCGAAAGACTTCGATAGAATACTTAATTAATACAACAATAACAAAACTCATCTAGTCCCCAATCATTGGGGGTATGGGCGGGGATGATTGGAGACAGACTTAACCTTCGGCAATATGCACAAAGTGGCTGTTCTCAGAGTACCACTGAAACAGTGGCCCCCTGAACCTCCAAGAACCGAGGAGCTACAGGAACATTTTGCTGCAGAAGCACACCCTCAAATCAAAGCGAAGGGCATCGGGGAGGGAAGGCTTAGAGACCCAAATTAATTTCTGTGCTTATTACCATGCTTCCTTTATTCATAGTCCAGAGCATCTCACTAATGACACATGAGAATACTTAATTAATACTAATAGATTTTTAGAACGTAAAATATACCACTTAACCCTGAAGTTATTAATAAATCTTGTTACCTTGTAATATTGAAGGTTTTATTAAAACAAGGAAACTTAAAAGGAAATATCAAAATATACTTCAGGTGCTATTTTTTACTAACTATAATAATCTTATGTGGTGCTATAACTATAATATTCTAAGTACAGATATACTATGAAATAATCATCTTGACCCCAACCAATTGCAAGAGCAAAAGACAGAGTAACTCTTTCTAGTGAATCTTTCTTAGTATCATCGAAACACCCCATAGGAGAGACACCATCTGAGATCTTGAAGCCCACTTATCCTCCTTTTCTGGTGAATCTTTTAGTACTACTGTAGATTATAATGTAGGAGAAATCGAATTCCCCACATTACCCCACTTCTTAGCTGTGACTTTTTGAATGCATGCCCTTCCAAAACTAGCGAAGCTCACATCTCAACTCCCTCTCTATTATCTTTTTCAATTATATATTTTTTACAGTAGAAACTCCATTGTTATCGTACTCTTCTGTCTGAAAAATTATTCAATGCTCTTTGGGGCATCACATGATGCCTCGCGTCTCTCCTCCATTACATATTTCGGTAGAGTCCAATAGTAAGTAAAGAAATCCCACAAAAATATGTGGTGGTGAGAAGCAGCGGCGATTCTAGGATTTTACAAGTGTGGGGTCAATTAAAAATTAATTGAAAGTTTGGGATGTTTCCTTTTAGTCCAAGAGTCGAGAAAAGTCGTTCAAATTGATATGAGGTTTCTTAGCGCAATTTCTTGAAAAGGACTTATAGAAAAGATTATATAAGAGCCTCTGCTAGCCATTTCAAAACTCAAACTCAAATTTAAGGGGTTACGTTTTTATAGTATAATACTTTTTCTGGCAGTTTTGGAAAAAATGCCGGGAATAATACTTTTGCTGGCATATTTTGCCCGGTATTTGTTGAAATGTCGGAAAAAGTGACATTTTCAGACATTTGTTGAAATGCCGAAAAAAAAAATGCCGGAAATGGCCTATTTTCTTGTGGTGAAATCTCCACAGCAATTATTTTTAACAGTTTTCAGAGCCCCCGAGTTATTTTTAACGGCTTTCAGAGTCCAAGAGTTATTTTTAACGGTTTTCGAACCCCCGAAATTATTTTTAACGGCTTTCAGAGCCCCCAAATCATTTTTAAACGGCTTTCAGAGCCCCCGGATTATTTTTAACAATTTTCGAACCCCCGAAATCATTTTTAACAGTTTTCGAACCCTCGAGATTATTTTTAACAGCTTTCAGAGTCCCCGAAATCATTTTTAACGGCTTTTAGAGCCCCCGAATTACTTTTAAAGGCTTTCAGAGCCCCCAAATTATTTTTAACGGCTTTCAGAGCCCCCAAATTATTTTTTACGGCTTTCTAAAGCCTCCGAAATATTTTCCCTCACTTTGCAAGCATCGTTTGTTTTTCCCTCGAGAATGAGGTGTCAACTTTTCATAACAGCCCCGCGGAACTACGATTGGTCTGATCCTCACAAACGAGGTACGTAGGAAGCTTCAAGCTCGACCAAATTTCTTGTCTTATTGTTTTCTCGCACGGTTAATCAAATTGGGATGTCCGAATCTTCAACACGACTTGCACCAACACAATGGTGACTAAGCCGCATCGAAGAGGGGCAACTGTAGACACCCCAATTTTGATGACTTGTGCATCCCCGATGATGAAAGAACACGGAATATACCTCGGAACGGTCCCTTTGGTCAAACGGGTCAAAAGAGCCAAAATCCTAAAAAACACCTGAGTTGTTCGGCCTCATCCTTCAAACTGTACGGTCTAAGAAGACCTTTACACCATGCGGTGTATGCCTTTGTACCGTACGGTACATATGCACATGCCGTACGGCATCATGCCTTTTACCATGAATCCTGGATGCAATCATCTCGGCCAGCAGCTCAGAACGAATATCGATTTCATATGAAGTAAAGGGCTACTTCGTAGCTCGACTTCCTGCCTTGAGGGAGTTGCTTAACGTGCGAGAGTGGCCAACCTCTTCGTCTATATAATACGAGCTCCTCCAAACGAGCTCGGGACCGAAGAAAAATTTTGAAAGCCAAGAAACTCTCCCAAAATTCCATCACAGTTTTTTCAAAAAATTTCCTAAACCCACCATTGTCGTTCCAAAACCACACTGAAACCGAATTCCAAACCCAAACCCAAACCCGAAAGCTATAAACCCAAGTGTGCGATCCAGAGGGATATTTCAGAGGTGTATTAACGTTTTTATCAACATTATTGTTCTTGAGGGGAGTTTTGCTGGGTTTAGGAGAGGTTCTATACCTCCTCCGAATCCAGCAAGTTCGAATTTCAACAAAATGGGATAACCTAAGGGTTGTTCATACCTCTGGAGCAGTGCCACAGACACATTCGATGTGTTTTGTGACATTCGTATAATCGAGGTACATTCTAAAACCATTCAAAGGATTTTGGTTGAAAAATAATGATTTTACATCAACAAAACAAAAGCCATTTTCAGTTTGCTGAAAGACTTTTTTTTTAAACCATAATGAATATCGGCACCGTACGGCATTGATACGGCACCGCGCGGTGTAATCTTGGATGCCGTACGGAATCAGTGGCAAATGATTTTCACAATGCTCTGTTTTCCCAGATTGATGCTCTAATTTCTTAAAACTTACAAATATTTTATTACGCTTTGCCCCTTTAGCTTTTAATTCCTGCTATTATGTCCATCTCTTTTATTATTTCATGTCAATTTGTGTAGTGTGATTTATCATTTTTATCTGCCTCTTTAAATACATATTTTCCTTTCATTTACTTATAAATTGTTTATGTGAATAAAGTTTTCAATAAAATCTTTTCATAAAAATCCCACAAATATTTAGTAGAGACCAGAAAATTCCGGGCACGCGGGGTGCATTTTTTAAAACAAAACCTTCCCCCCGAGTAACCTGGCTCCCAAACCCAAATCTCTAATTTTTCGCAGATCAAACCCTTTTTCAACGGCACAAGAGTCATATTATTTTTCTAAACGGTTTCTCGGGTACCTAACATTTTCCAAAAATGAAATCCTGGGTGGCGACTCTAAATTTTCTTTTTTCCCTAAGTTCACCTCCTTTTTCAACACAAAAAAGCGTGTGGGCCCCGACCGTCCACAACAAGCAAGATCAACAAACTGTCCAGAAGACAGCTTGAGCGCTCAAAGAGGTGTAGAGCGCTCAAGCCATCTCTTGGCTTGAGAAATCCAACCGCTTCAATACATATTCTTGGTATCCATTTGACTTTAAAGTTTTCTGATCATTTCACAAAGCCTTTTGATGATTACTTTGAGACGATCAAAGATATTTACCCAAAAAAAGGAAGATCAAAGAGTAATATCTGCTTAACATTGTATAAAACATCAACAGAAGACTTTATGTAATGATAAGTAACACCAAGAATGATTAGAACATAAAGCAGATAAAACTGTCAGCATGAACCTTGAGCGCTCAAGACCCCCTTGAGCGCTCAGGGCCCGATCAGACCAGAAATTCTTGAAACCTTTTTGCTGATTTTTGGACCTTGTAGGATCATAATGAGTATGAGGAACTCATATGAACCCACTGGTCTTCCTCAGAAATGACCAGGTGTTGATTTCACATGCTTTTTCACCTTTTAGCTTTCATGCTTTTTCACCTTTTAGCTTTAAAAATGACTTGAAAATGAGAATTTTGGCTTGATGGTGGATGAACAAGGCTTGTTCCTGTATTGTTTATGATGTATGGGTGGTTTTGAGAGTGGTTTTAGAGGTATAGGTGTTGGATGGATTGATTTCCTATAGACCTATGGGTATTATGCCTTAAAGGAGTGATTTTGAAGTGTTTGAGTGCTTGAAATGGGATGATTGACGAGGGACCAGAACTTGAGGTTGGTATGTGGGTTTAAAGATAGTTTCTGGACAGTAAGCTTGGTTAGAGATGGTTTCTCTAAGAACCCATTGAATTTAAGGCTTGAAAATGGAGTTTTAATGGTGTTTTGAAGATTGTAGATGATGGAAGATGATGAATATGGGTGAGAGAAGGCCAAAAACGTGATTGAAGTGATGAGTGAGAGTGGAGAGGGCTGTAGGAGTGTGTGTGAGAGAGATGGATCAGTCAAGAGAGGGAATGAGAGAGTGGTGGTGGGGTATTTATAGAGTGAGAGTGAGTTAGTGAGTGAGTGAGTGAGTGAGTTTGTGGCCAAGCGGAGCCTTTGTGTATGTTTGGGGGGACAATATGGGGGAGACAGATGCCCCCCTTGCAGCGGAATCTCATAATGAGATGTCATGCAGAACTGTTTGTAAAGGGGTTGAGCGCTCAAGACCCCCTTGAGCGCTCAAGGTGTGTTTTGAAGGGGTTGAGCGCTCAACTGCAGAACTGACCAACTTCGCGGGCTGCCCTGGGTGCTACCGAACTCAAATAAGTTTTTGAACTTATTTTTATTTTCCGTAACAAATTGCAAGATACAGTATGAATTTTAGCTAGCTATTTTTTTTTTTTTTTGAAGAGTGTTCCGAGGGAGGGAGCAGTGGGTCAGTGACATCTCAACTGTCCATCTTAGTAGCTAATGGAGTAGGTTCGTTAAAGATTCTTACCGGCAAGAGTAAATTGGGTCAAAACGCTAACCTTACGAATTTTTCCATAAATCTTAAGCATCTTATACACTTCTTCGATCTGTAATAAAAATTAATCGATGCCCGAGATTACACGAACTGATTATCGCTCGTGTCCAGTGGCGGAACGGGGGTGGGATTTTCAAAAACCAAAACAAAAAAAAAATTGAAATTTGAAAGTTATTTTTCTTTATATATTATATGTGTCGAGGACTCGTATTAGCAGTAGCGTGTTCTGCAGTGGTAAGTTGTATTTCCTCAATGCAGGAGGTCGCGTGTTTGACTCCTGTCCCATCCCTTTATGCGCCACAAAAATGTAAAAGCATATCATTCAGCAAAACTTCAGCCCTTTGTGTTTCAAACCCAAGTCCTCAAGGTCAGAGCCTCTAATCTCTTGCCACTAGACCAACAAAAACAGATGCGATTTAAACTTCTACTCCTATTATTTTATTTATCTTAAGCTCTCATGGTAACAATAATTCCTCCGATTAGTTTTCCCCTGAATTTTAATTCTCTATTATTTTTACAATAATGATGTTATTTAACTTGGATGTATTTTTTTCCCAAACTTTACATTATAGATGATTAACTTATCACTACTACAAAAATAGATAAAGATCTCGGTTATTTGGTGTGATCTTTCACTTTTAATCTCGCAATCAAAACCGTGGTCTATCAAGGTGTAACCAAAAGTCCTTTTTTTTCAATCACAGTTTTTAACCGTGATAAAGGCCCTAAAAAACCAAGAGTAATTCTATAAAACTGTGACCAATAAGGTATTTAAGATCTCGGTTTTCCAAAAAATGTGATCTTTGTGTAGAATAACATCTCATTTTTGAGTAAAACCGTGACATTTTAACATTATAACATCTCAGTTTTGAGTAAAACCGTGACCTTTTAAAGGAATTTTAGGTCTCAGTTTATTAAAAAAAAAACCGTGATCTTTGTGTATACAATCTCAGCTTTTTTTTAAGATCCTTATGTCTTGCTATTCCTCCGCATGCACACATGTGTTGGGAATCGAACCTGAGCAACCTCCCTGATTGTCATGCCACCTTACCACCAAACCACTTCACTTTTCCTTCACAACCTAGAACATTATATTATATATAGCTGTTTTCCTCCTTATGTCATCTATATCAATTACAGTTCCCACTTTACACTTATTAGACGTTTGCAGTATCTAAAATTATTTGAGAAAGTTTAACTTTTTGCAAATTAGACATGTTTATCTTTTGAATCCTCTATATTTGAGCGCTTTTTTTTTTTTTTTTTTATATTTAAGAGTCAACATTTATGGAGGCTCTTTCATCTGGATCCAACAAGGAAATACCAATATGCATGACTGCCCATCAGTTCTTTTTTTTTTTTTACACCCTCCGTCCCGTAAAGTTAGTCCCTTGCGAAATTACATGCAATTTTCAAACTTAAAAATAATGTACTTACCGAAATATTTTTTTGTGCAATTTGGATCTTGTTTGATGGTTTTTGATATTGAGATCTTTTGAACAGTGCAAAAAAATCGAAAAATTATTTGAGTAGATACATTATTTTTAAGTTTGAAAGTTACACGTAGTTTTCATATGGGACCAACTTTATGACGGAGGGAGTAATTTGATTAAAACATTTGTCATAAGTTTACACACTAGCTTTACCAAAAAGTCTAAAAAGATAAAGCACAACTCCGAAAACAATTATGTCTGATGCATATAAACCTAAATGAATCAAATGATTTTGAAAGCAATTATATTCAGACCTACGTATTATAAATGTGTTTTTTGCATTTTTTTTTATATATATATGAATTTGGTGAAGAAAGGGAACACCGGGCCTGGTCCCTAGACATCGAGACCTCAGAACAGAGTCCGACGAACACACACTTCAATGTGCCTACTAGTATTTGGTTCTTAGATAAAATAAACATTAGCAGTATATATACATGCTTATATCTTATCCGAATTTTACGTATGGAAATATTTTAAACTTTAACAGGATTATAAGATAGCTTATCCGAATTTTACTTATGGAAATATTTTAAACTTTAGCAGGATTTTCACATAGCAGAAGTTCATCCGGGAAGAGAAAAGTTTGTATGACAACCATCACGGTTTTCAAACGAGATCTTTTAAAGTTACCATCACAGTTTTCCCAAACGAGATGTAAAATTTTTAAGTAATCATGGGTTTTTCCAAACCGAGATGTATTTTTTTTAAACACAATCTCAGTTTTTAGAAAGCGAGATCTATTCTCTAAGTAACAATCTCAGTTTTAAGATTACTGAGAGTAAAAAATCTTTAATCACGGTTTTTTCCAAACCGAGATGTATTTTTTTATATACAATCTCAGTTTTTAGAAAGCGAGATCTATTCTCTAAGTTACAATCTCAGTTTTAAGATTACTGAGAGTAAAATATCTTTCCACCTCATTTTTCCTATACAACTGAGATTAAAACTATAGAATAAGTTTTCTACCACGGTTTTCAAAAAATTGAGATTTTTAGAGCGTGATCTTTATGCTATTTTGTAGTAGTGTATGAAGACAAGGTTTTTTTTGTTTTTATTATGTATAATCAATCTAAGGACACGTGTACTTGTTATTGACATGAAATATATTGACTTTTTTTCGGTGTCACCCTCACCTCCAAACCCCAGTTCCGCCACTGCTCGAGTCCAAATACGAACAGCGTAGAAATTAGAAGCCAACTTCAAATACAGTAATGGAGTTGGGCCCATTAGCCTGACTGCATTAATTGCTGCAAATTCTCCTTGTTTAAATACTAAAATCGGAAGGTCACTAGCTCACCGTATTCGTTCGTCGCACAGTTGAATTTCCTGAAACCTACCAACAAAGCTTCTTAGTGAAGTAGTACGTTGGACTTGGATATAGTGAAGTAGTACGTTGGACTTGGATATCCTCCATATTATAAAAATAGATCGCACGTCAAGACTAAGGATAATTCATTGTAGGGAAACCATGATCATCAGTTGTTATTTACACACTTAATTGGTTGTACTAACAATTTAGCAAAATCAATATATTACAAACTAAAAAAGGAAAATAAAAAAGAGTACTTAATTGCATGCATAATTTCCATATTTTGATCATTCCTAAACATCAAACTTAAGTGCATATTAGAAATCGAAGGCAACCTTTACATGGGAAATTCGAAAAAATGAAACGACAATAGAATTTCTAAAATCATCGACAACCCTTCAGCCTTTGCACCATCGGAGTCCCACAAATTACTCCAATTCAATTTCGTAGTCGCGGTTTTTCCAAAAAAAATTCTAGTCTATATAACTCGATTGTCATGTTGCATAATCAGTGTACGTCAAATTTACCATTTCTTCTGTTACAAATTTACAAAATTACCATTCTTTCTCGTACCATTAGTTAGCGCGCACGTGCTATTGCATCATGAAAAATTACCACTTAATTATAGTTGTATAGTAGTAGTAACTTTCATGTACTTGATTGTAAGTCAAATTAATCATCAATCATCAATCCTTCTCTCCGACAATTCTTTTAGGAAGTGACTAGATCACTTGTCAAAATACTAGTGCAAAGGAGATCTCAACCATATCCCTAATCATTCATAATATGTTACATGGGATAGGGGAATGAGATTTCATTCCAGGATGCAGTATGAGATAACAAAGAGCTCCACCGCATGAGCTAGCCACCACTTGCCATATACATTTCGTTTGGTATAAAAAAAAAAGTGGAGCTGACATTAGTCAATCCCAATCCCAATGTTCTATAATAAATTCATTTAGAATATACAATTTAGAGGGTAGGAGTAATTGATACTATAATTTCTATTCTTGTGCTATTTTCTTCTCTTATTTTTAATAAATAAGTACTGGACAATGCCTTTTTAACCAAATGAATACATACACAAAAGATTCAGTATTATATTTCCAACAACACATCAGTTAATTATTGTTATTTTTCTTTATGCTATCATGACCTCATGCATAGCACAGGTTTTATGCTAGTTAGAGAATATGTATGGTCATTATTTTTAATTAGAGTCTCAAATTACTGGAAATGCGCGAAATCTGGCCCAGATATTCGGTTACGAAAAAAAAATTATGAATTTACTTGTCCAAGAAAATCGGCAGTACCATTTTGTGGTAATGTAATAGTTGGGGTGAATAAAAAAATTAATCAATTTTTTGGCTAAATTAATCATTGATACTTATTCAACTATACAGCTTTATTAGAATTTAATTAATTTTAGTCAAATTAATCTAAAAGTCTATCTCCGTCAGGCCCCAAACACTGAATATATTGATCTTTCCACTCCCTACTAATTAATAAAGTTTCATCCATCACATTCGAAAAAAAAATTAAATAAATTAAATAAAAAAACGAAGCTAATTAGGTTTTGTTTGGATTCCTCAAAATAAGACAAGATAATATTTTTCCTGGATATTCAACTTTGTCTTTTTTAGCATAAATCATCAACTAGATATTTAACAAGTTCTCATCTAGTGATATTTGGGATAAATTAAACAATTAAAAAAAAACGTTACCTCTAAGATCGGGTTGGGAGATGTTTCAAAAGCACTGATGTAATTAATTACCCTGGAAAAACAAATTATTTCATCACGACCTCATGTTTATAATTAACATATGGGTTGTCGATGGAATTTTTAAGTTATTTAGTTAGTAATTAAATACTTGTAGAAGAAATAATTAAGTCTCTTATGTCTGTATAATTATTTTAAAGTCCTGGGGACATTCATTCTATGCTAGTAGCTGGTAGCTACCCCTCTCCCTCTCTTCCAACTTGATAAATATACTAACCTCTCCTCTGCTAGAATTTACACTGACCTCCTTACTTTTGAAACTATTTTCAAAATACCCATTATGCATTTTTTTTTTTTGAATAAAAAATACCCCTTATGCTTGGATATGTTAAGTTAGTCAATATATTTTGCTTATGTCATCACTTCTTAGTTTTTAAATGACCAGATTGCCACTAAGCCCCCCTGCAACGCGAAGTCACTAATTTTTAGGTTATTTATAAATTTATACTACCTCAATCCCATTTTAGGTATCCTTCACGAAAAGGGTTGTAAATGGCTGGAGCCGAAATAGCTGTACAAATAGCATTTTTGTAAATTTTTTATCAAAAAATGAATTACTTCTGTGATTTTTTTTCAATTTCTTTGTGCAAGGAATTACTACTTTGTTTTTTTTATTCGAACTTTGTACTTCCTTTCGTAGAGGACACTTAAAAGGGGGTGGAGAGAGTATTTGAGAAGTTCACATGTGTCCAATATTAGTTTCATCATTACAAATTTGTTTAATTAGAAATTTCAAATAAAATGCACTAGTGTAGAGGCTGGCAGGGGCACCGCCTCCCCTCGAAAGCAAACCCTATCGGATAGAAAAGTAGAAAGAAAGAGGAGAAGGTGTTAGAGGGAGAAGGAGACAGATTTTTTATATTTCTTGTTAGTGTTTTGACAAGAGAACTAAATAAATGTAAAATACTTGGACCAAGGTTGAAAAAATATTCTGAAGAGAACTCAAAAAAATAAAAAACTAAAAATAAATTCTTTCGTCTTTGGTGAACTTTTAAAACTTAAAAAAAAAAATTATGACGTTTAGTTCTAATTTATCTCATCCAGAACAATTGGAAAAGACAAAGAAAAGTTTCGAAAAAGGGCATTACGGATCAAATATAAAAGATCCCTTATTTTTAGTGTATCTTTTTGTCTACGACATACATTTTCAACTTTTGGACAAAATTAGTATTTTCTTTCCCTTGCCTAGACAAAAGAACTGAAAAAACAAGAATACAACACTAAATTCAAATATAAAATTGTTCATATTAAAAATGAAATGAGTCGAATTTTTTTGATTGGCTATTTTATATTTTTCATTTAGAATAATAAAAATTCTTGTGCACTTTCATTATACCGGCAATATAATAAACAGTCTACCAATATGTAGTAATAGCAATAGACTAGGGAAGGTACATTTGAGGGCTTTTAAGTCTTTTTGTTCTCAAAAGTGATGACATTAAGACCTTATTTGGCGGAAAGGAGGAATCTGAAGAATAGTTTCAGAAGGGATCACAAACCTAAGGCGCAATGAGTTCATCTTTAGTGCACTATCGAAAAATAGTTTGCTAAAGTGTACATCTAAACATATGTGAGATCATATTTTATGTACTAAGAACTTAGTTAACTAGCTAAGGGGGAATGCACTTTAATAGGCCACTTATATTTTTTTATTAGCTTTTAGAGTGGGGCCACTTTAATGACCTTTGTCCTGTAAAATTTCCCCTCTCTATCCCTTCTCTCTGTCTCTATCTCTCTCCTCTTTCTCTCTTCTTAAGTGGGGCACTTTAGGGAGTGAGAGGTGTCACCTACGATTTTAGGGAGTCAATTTTTGTGCACTAAATAGTATTTTTTGAGTTTTTCTTAGTTAGCTAGGTAGGACACTTTGGGATACTCTTTTAGATAGTGCACTAGAGATGGCCACAGAAATTTTAAGGGAGACTAGTGCAATTGACCCCAAATTGCTGTTCTTGCTTTGAGAATTCAACTTATTGTAAGTAATCATAATTGGACCTAGAAAGGAAAAGTTGTACGAAATTTTCTTTTTAACTTTTTAAATAAACCCTTTGTTTTAGGACAGCCAAAAAGAAAAAGAATTAGCAACAATTGGAACGGAGAGAGTAATAGAAATGGGAAAGATTGTCTAGGAAAACATATGGGTACTAAAATTTGGTACAGAAAATGTACAAATTTGTTTATTTGGATCTACTCTGGGGCACACATTGATGATCGGATCTGTTCATATTCGGATATCGGTAAATACTCTATCTATTTATCCAGTTATTGGTTTAGAATAAAAAATGGGATTCAGCTAATTTTTACCGATATCGAATTTAGCTAATTTTTTTTAGAGATGAACGGTTCTAATCATCTGTGTGCTACCCGAAATGATCCCAAACCAATTAATTTGTACCTTTTACGTACAAAAGTTTATGTACATCTAGTACTGTACAAGATTGTTCTAAAGTTTTTTTGTTTAAGGGCAGATTGTCTAAAGTTGAAGTGGATTTTTTATGATAGTGATTGTCGGCACTACCAAATTGGGTCACGTGTCTCCACCTCAAATTGCTAACAAAACCATTCGCAATTTCGAGATATTAGAAACTATAGGGCTGCGTTTGCTAATTTGCTTCAACGTAAAATATTTTTACGGATAAAATATTTTCTAGGTTAAACAATCTTGCATAAAATGAAAATTTTCATTTTTGTTTTACAATGTTTGGTTGACAATTGAAAACAAATTTTTAAAATACACATTGATTACCGGTATAAGAGAACTTAATTCTTTTTTTGTCAAATTGGCTCCCATCAAAGCTGTATGGGTAGATTATAGATAGGATCCGGAAGACGTGTTGAATGATGTTGTGCTCATCCGGACCGTCCGTTATTCGGATAAACGGCTCAAATTTCATCTCGCATCACACTTAAATGAACGACTCGGATGCAAAGGAGCTGTGGTGAAATCTGACCCGTCCATCCGAGAAACAGACGGCCTGGATGCGTACAGCACCGTGCGCCTCATGCATTAATTATATATAAATATATATATGGAGAGAGAGAGAGAGAGAGAGAGAGAGAGAGAGAGAGAGATTCTTGCTTAGAGTTGGATCAAGAATCGATCAGTTGGATCCAAAAGATACAGAATCGATCGAGGTGGATCTGTTCAAGGAAGGGGAGAAAACACTGTTAAATGACTTACAAAAGCTTTGTAAATCATTTTATTCCCATTTCTGGAAAGGATTTTACCGGTAAAATATTTTACTCTTAATTTAAGGGTAAGTCATGATCTTCACCTAATCTTTTCATGCTAGTAGCTAAAGTGGGACTTCAAATTGATCGTTTTTATTAGCCGTGGGTGTGGATTGGCTAAGTGAATTTGCTTTCATATCTGGTTGACAAGCACTAGAGATAGAGTTTTGCCGCTAGCTGTAGACACCCTAAGTTGGCTCGGTAAGTATTTTCAAGCACCGCTACAAGCGGACTCCCGATTATGAAAGCGATACCCCAAGTGCTTTGGGGAAATTCACGTGGATCTCAAAACCTTTGCGAGGATTTGACAGCCAAAACCTAAAACCTCCCTGACTCAGTAGAAATTCCGGCCGGCACTTTCATATTCCGGTCGGTACATCCATTTGCAAACCGCTAGTGACCCGGTTTCCTGACCGAAGCCAACTACCTGTAGCCAGATACATCCACCGGCAAATCAGCTTGTTCCAGAAGCTTTTTCACCAAAGCCCGATTGGGACTCTACCACCTCCCGTCAATCGGATAATTCCGGCCATACTTAGTTGCTAAGTTAAGGACTCTCGTAGATAGAGCTTTGCCCGAGTAAAAATCTCCCAATTCGAGTTCCAATCGAATCGAGACACCCTCCATTGCTAGCCTATATAAAGGGTCCTTTGCTACCCAAAATTGACACACAATCTCTCACCCCCACAACCCGAAGTGCTGTGAAAAACACTCCCGATAGTCAACCCTTCAAAAGCCCTCTAATCCCATGAGGTGAAATCAACCCAGTAGAAAACCCCCAAATCCGAGTTAGAGTTTGAGGTCCCGTGAAAATTCCACCACAAAGCAAGCAATCCGAGCAATTTAGTCGCTGAGGGAGTGATATACAAAGGTTACAACACCTTCTGAGTTGGTCAATTTCTAAACTTTTTGTTGTTTAGTTGCTTAATTTTAATCGGATAGTTTCTTAGTCTGTGAAAAGTTTGGGCGTTGGAAATAACACGGGCCGGTTAATAGATGTACCGGCCGCCACATTAATTAGTGTGATCTGCTGACCGCCAAATCAACTGGCTAGCCAGCAGATCAGTTGCTAGCACAGTTCTTTTTTTTTCAGTTGCGTGTGCTGTCGTATGCTCCTATGCCCCTTTCCTGTGTGTTGGTGTTTTATTGCTTTCGTCACTCATATGTCTCAAAGGTTTAAGAAATAGGTTAAGTGCTAGATCAGTTAAAAAGCATTGAGGATATTTTATGTCAAACGAATACAGGCTAGCCTTCGTGGCTAGGCGGAGAGGGGTGGCTAACACCTTCTTCTCACCGTACCCGTATTTTCCGAACCGTGAATCTCTGGTAAATGGCTTTTTCTTGGTTTACTCTAAACATTGAAGGTGTGCTGCAACGGGCACCTAAGCGCTTATTGGTCATTCTGTGTCGTGACAGCAAACCTTTCCTCACGGATTGGGAATCATGGTCTACACTAGCCATAGCTCTCTGGAGTTTTGCCACTAAACAGATTGCTCTGTTTGAATTTTCTGTTGCATGTGTTTCGATGTGATCTCGTGGGTGTTGATGTGTGATTATGGTAGTTGCATGAGTTTGTATGTGTTTGTTGTGTTCGGCCTATGCATACATGTAGTTGTTCGACCCCCTTTCCCCATCGAGAAGCTTTCCCCCCTTGGGAATGCCCTCCCACTTCTTCTTTTCCCCTAATCTTCAATTCCAATCATTTCACGATTGTGCTTGAGGTAATGCATAATCTCGCATTTCCGTAAGCCCTTTTGTAGTACTTTTATTCTCTTAAAGTTCTTATTTTTGTTCCCCTTGCATGTTTGGCTTGCCCCTTCTTTGTGGTGTTATGTTTGGCGGGTTCTTGCATGTAGTTGTCGTTCTTCTTCTCCCTCCTCGTCAAGTGGCTTTCCCTGATTGGAATGGGCCCCCCTCTGGTTTTTCCCCAGTCCTCTGGTCCAATCATTTCACGATTGTGGTTGTAACAATGCATGTCTTTGCATTTCTTTTTTTTTTTTTTTGCAGGGCAAAAAAGAATTTTATTAATCTTTGAAAACAAATTACAAAGATTAAAAGGACCCAAGCACAACAGAATGCAACCTAGGACCCAAAAGGGAAATAACAAAAACTATTGGATGGCAAGAAACCAACCGAAAGGGAGAAAAAAATAAACACCAAAGAACACAAACGCCCCAAAAGCAACCCAAAACAGCTACAAACTTCAGCTGAAGCACCCAAAGAAACATCGCGAACCATAAAACTGACCTGAAAAAGGCCTTGAAACCAATTGCAACACACCCCCAGAACCTGCAAAACCTCAAAGATCTCAACAGACTACCTCGCTGCAACAACACCAGAAGCAAGCAAGAAAAAAAGAAATTCCCGACAGCAACTAGGATCCCTTCTATCCGACCGACTTGAACATAGGAGCAAAACCCAGCAAAAGCATAAAAAGACAAATGCAAAGCAGCAGCACCCCAACTATCCAGCACCCCCTTTTATAATTGAATCTTGATCAAAGATGGCATGAATCTCTATCTTTCTCTTCAGCTATCTTATGAGCTATTTTGCTTATCACTTCATCTTCATCTCCCTCATATCCAAGCCCCATCATCTTGTTAAACTCCCAAATAGTTTGAGCTTCGCTTAAGAAAATCATGTTTCTATTGGCAATCCCATATGAAGAAATAGAAGCAGAAAGAGCTGCCGTAGCCACAACAGATCTTAAAACTACACATTTTTGCTTGTGTCTACCACCAATTTGGTTATAAGAATTAACCTTAGAAAAACCAAGAATATCATTAATGGTTTTCCTCTTCTTTTTCCTTTTAATCCCATTGATAGCAGCTTTGACTGGGGACAGCTGCGTACCCTCAATTTCATCTACAAAAGAATCATCATCAACAGCATTCTCATGACCAAGAGAAGGTCCATTGAATTCTTCCTCAATACCAATGCTGGCATCTTTAATTGGCTCACTCTCCAGAGATAAGATTTTACCACTACCCACTATTGATGAATCAATCCCTGAAGAAGAGCTAGTGGAGTCAAGAACAGTATTTTTGTCATCAGTCACCCTATCGTGTCTCTCACTTAAAACTGGTTCCATGTCAATAGAATTATTAACTTGTGTACCCCTCACATAAGAACCCAGTTCATTCTCTTTTTCTGATTCTTCCACCACTTTAATGTCCTCCACATTTGAGCTTGCCTCATTACATTCCTCACCAGTCTTCCATTGTATTAGATGAGCCTTCTTTGGCATCTTAGAGTAATTTTCATCCTCCACATGTATCATACCTTCCCCATACTCAGTATTATTCTTTGTTATGTTGGTCTCCACACCATCAAACCTCTCTTCCACGACAACATGACCATCCATCTCATCAACTTTGTTTTGGGCCATTTCAACATCTTTTTTTTTTATTCCAGATCTCCCCTTCTCATAGGATTTTCCTTTCAATGTATTGTCATCGATTTCGATAAATTGACCCCATTTGCTTCCAATCCCCATAAATGTATGCAGGGACCATGCATTGAGAGGCATCCCAAAGCATGATAACCAGGCAAAACGTTCATCCTTAGCTGAATCACCATTCCATGGACTAATTTCTTCAAACCAGTTCATAACCCAGCTTTCCTTGATAGTTGCATCTCTGGATTCTTCATTAGGGAAAGTCAAAATGACAAATCTTCCCCCTAATGCTTTGATTTGGACATCTTGAACATTCTCCAGATTAAACTCCTTTTCGAGTTCTTCAATGGATAGCAATTTTTGAATCTTAGCAATGAAAGTCCTATGTAGCCATCCAATTCCACTTGGTTGAATCTGAATACTTGCTACAAGACACTGAATAACATGACTCTCCACTGCTTTTACGGCCTGTGCATAAGATTTTCCTTCCACCACTCTATACTCCATATTTGTCTGTCTCTTTACTTCACCCTGCTTGCATGCCTCCATAGTACCATTGATTACCCTTGTATCATTCCTTTTGCTATCAAAATCAAAATTAGCTTTTTTGACATGAAGGTAACTTCCAAATACATTCAGACCATTTGCTCTAAATATAGCTATTCCAGCTGCAACTGAGCAATCATATCGCACGAAACCGAATTTGGTCCCTTTCTTGCTTCTTTTTGCAAGAATGTAAACATTCTTAACAATGCCATAGTTAGAAAAGGTTCTTTCCAACCAAATCTTATCCTTCTTGTCAGGGATGTTGTCCACAAAGAGTGTGAATAGGCGTGAACAAGGTCGAATCATTCTCCTACCATCCAAATCTGACTCATGCCTTACTTGAATAAAGAAATGCAATCCCAATCCCGACTATTACAGGATAGAAACCCCAGGATAAAACCAAAATACCAATCGACTAGCCCCAAAACCAGATCGAGAGTCACAAGAAATCGGAAAGTAGACCGATTCGAGCCATCACAATCAGAGAATAGATACAATAACAGAAAGATAATCAAGAACACAACACAACACCAAAATGGAAAACGGACCCAGCCACCTATAAAGAGGAAAAGAAACGGTTCAGCCGCCTAAGAATATACCTTTGTTTTGGTTACGTCTTATGTTCTTCTTGTTTGTATTGTATTATTTTTCTACTGCTCTTGTTTATACGGTAGGTTGTAATAGCATTTTATGAAATGCAATTCTCTCTCTTTGGCAAAAAAAAAAAAGAGAGGGAACATCACTCCAAATGTTTAACTACTTTTGGGTAAGATATGCATTTCAAAATTTTGGGCTGTCTATGTTGGTCATGACACATAAAGTCATCAACATCATTGCCTTTTATTTTTTTGGTGTAGTTATACAAGTAATTATCCATTGCTTTCCTGATAATTTAAGTATTTGTGTCAGCTTACGCACACATCGATTAATTTGTTTATTATGATCACCTCAACTAATTCTCAGGGATCAATCTTGTCGTCGACTAATAGGAGTCCCAATTAAAGAGAGAGCAAACTCTTAAGTCTCTTGTCTTTACCACCAAGCCATCCCATTGAGATTAGGTATATATAGTATCTGCATCAGATGAGACAAGGTGAGTAAGGGGGTGTTCAGCAGCCAACTTTTTGGCTTTTCATTTTCCCATTTTCAACTTATGGGTGTTTGACAGCCTCGTTGCAAAACACATTTTTAGGATAATGAGTTTTCAATTTTAAGCGTTAAAGAGGAGAACTGAATAAGAGGGGTTGAAGAGCTTTTTGACTTCTCGAGGGTGTTTGGCAACCAAGTTTTTGCATTTTCACATTCTCATTTTTGCATTTTGAGTGTTTGGGTGAAAAGTCCCAAAATGTATTCTCCTCAAAATGGGTTCTCAAATTTGATGTTTACAGAGCAAAAGTGAGAAGTTGGTTTTTTGAGCTTTTCTCATTCTCAAATTCTTGCCAACTACAAAGACCAAACACCCTCTATTTCTCTTTGTTAATTATGAAAATGCCTTTGATTACGTTATCATCCTCTTCTCACCTTCACTAATATTTTGACAATACCAAGTCCACTTAAAAATCTTTAATTACATAATAAAATAAAATAATCCTCTCAGATTTCAAAAAGAAAAACAAAATTAGAATTTGATTTCAATGAGTCTATATTTTCCCCCCATAAGGACTTATTTTGGTCATGCAATTCAACACTGGTTCTGGCACCCTATGATACAAAGTAGATATCACACACCCACTCATGTTGGAAAATTCATCTTGGACCAATTTTTTTGTGGCAATTACTTCCATTTTACATAATTCTTATTAAGTACGGGAGACTTTCAATTATCCAAAAAATAAATCAAAAAATATTTTCTAAAAAAACATTTCCAAATTGGACGGGTTGCGTTTACAAAATTTTTTCCCAATATGAATTTAAAAAACTTGCTAAAAACAATATTCGTACACATTTTTAATGCCATAATTAATAAGGAAGGGCAAAAATGTAAACAATCAATCCATAACTAATTTCATCATTGTTCTCCCAAACACTATAACTATTGCAAAATGCATTTTGCACATTTCTCCCAAACATTCCTCTCAGATTTCACTTTTTCCATTTTCATTAACAAAAAGACCTACAAAAGTACATATCTCCCAAACACTACTCCTACTGCAAAATGCATTTTGCACATTTCTCCCAGACACTCCTGCCAAATTCAAACTACATTTTGCCCATTATCCAAAAGGCAAAAAAATCGAAAATGAAAAACTGAAAATGAGAACACCCCTAAAACTTGGCTTTGGACTCTCAAAACGAAAAGCTCCAAATTTAGGAGATGTGACAATACGTATAAAAATAAGCTCACTGAGACTAAACCGCGTACGAAAGTATGCCCAAATTTTCAAATTTATCCAAAATCGAAGATATGAGTTGATCGACGTGGTTACCTAAATCACAAGAACCGATGAGTAAGCTAGATATGTTATCTATTGAAAAGGAGATCACTAGGTCAATAATTGATTACTACTTTTTGCTCCTAAAAATAGAAAAATGGTGTTTACACCTCTATTTGGATGTGATGGCCATATGCATCTCTTGAATCGTCATAAATTCATAATATTCACATAAAAATCAATAGAAAAATAGTATTGAGTTCCACACTAATTGCAATTCATAACATTGGGATTAGGCTTTGAAATCGAGCCCGCTCCTCCCTTAACCCGCCCTGCCCCACCCTGATAGAATATGGGTTAGGGCAGGGGGTGCTTTTGGAAAATCCGTTAGGGTTATTTGGGTAGGGGCAGGGGAACGGTACCCCGCCCCCGCTCCGATACATATATAATTATGAAATTACATTTTCTCTCTTCAATATCTTCAACACATAAAATTTTATTCTTATTCTTATATTTTTATCCTTACAATTAAAATACCACATCATATATTCATAGTGTAATTATTTTTCATTTTCCTTCTAAATACTAGTAGATTTTGGTTAAATTATAGTAGTTATTTTGTGAACCTTTTATTACTTGTGCTCACTAATTTTGGAGTCTAAAATATATTTTCTTAATACATAAAAAAAATAGGGGGTAAACTCGTTACCCGATAGGGTCGGGTGCGGGGGGTATCCATACATTACTTGGTCAGGTTAGGGCGCGGGTTAGTGGTCGTTTGGGAATTTTAGAGTTGGGGTTGGGATCATCGAAACCCGCCCCAACCTGCCTCGTTGCCATCCCTAATTGGGCTATAGAATCGTAACATTTGATGTCATGAATCTTGTCTTGATGTTTCGAATTTTTAATGAATGCTATGAATATTATACAAATGTAACGAATATTTGTAGAAAGGTTATGAATCGCATAAAAAAGATATGGTTTAAAGCGATTCAAGGGAGTGTGTCGTGTACTCATCTAAATAGGGATACTAATCGTGTCGTACCGTATCAAAAATATACTTATAAAAACTTAGAATTAACTACTACTCAGAAGAATAGTGGCTAAGTCCGAGTATCGATCCACGCAGACAATTTGGCTAAATTACACTAGCTTCGATTAATTTCTAGTTTAATTCAGGAGAAAAAGATTGATTTGATTGTTGTGAAATTATTAAACTAAGGAGAGCAATAATTAAATAACGTGAAACTGTTTAGGGAAAAAGATCTAGGGTTTCGAATCCACCCCGACCGCGTAACGAAAATATGCATAGGCTAGGTTTCTAATCGAATCATAATTTTGTTAAGAATATAATTGCGTTGCCAACATGCGTGGCCTATCCCATAGCACGGACCGTCTTGCTGGCACAACCCGTCTCTTTTACGAGCTGTCCAGTGGCACGACCCATCTTACAAGCATAACCCATCTCAGTCACCCAAGCATAATCAGTGAAAACTATTGATTAACTAGGTATTTGTGTTGCGCTCACAAATACTCAACAAAAAAGGAAAAAGTAAAGCAATTTCATTCATATGTAATGAAAAGAGTTCTTAGTTAAACAATTGATCCGAATAAGAAACCTAAATCCTATACATAAATCAACATTACTTGGAGCGGAGCTTCATCTTCCCCCTAGATTATGGGTTTAGCCAGACATCGAGCCTCTCTCCAACTTCAAAACCCCTAATAATGATTTAGGATTCCCTTTTTATAGTGCTCACAACTCTCTTGGAGTCCAAGCAAAAGAATAAATTTTAGGAAGTCCAATCTCAACCAAACTTCCTAATAATCCCGTTTTTGCCTTCTGCAGTCCGTTTCCAGCCCAATTTCGACCTTCAAGATGTTGGAATTTGGAAGACTCATAAACTGGAAAGTTGTAGGAAATTGAATTTCCTTTTTGGTGCTGCAAACCTTGCGTCAATCGGATATTCAGGCTAAAAGATATGACAAAATTATTAAATGCAATCCAGATTCCTTTCCAATTCGGGATTGAATGGTTTTCTTTCCATATTGCACTTTATTTGGCTCATTGATCTCCAAACCCTACAAACACATTAAACTAATTAATTCTCACCAAGTAATAATATAAACAGACCCACAAGTATAAATTTGGGGTCTTAATTGGGTACAAATAAGCACCTATTAGATACGTATTATAACATTTCCTTATAATATGTTTTAAAGTGAGCAAAGAGTTAAATCTTGAAGATTATAGACTGTCTTGTTGTAGCAAATACCAGCTAAATAGATACTAAGTTTGTTAACATTTCTTTTACAATCGCAAATTAATCACATTTTTTAATCTGTACATGGAATAATTCTGTGTATCCCTTGTTTAAGAGATCACCATATTATCTCTTCATAACCCTAACACTGCAAAACAAACCAAACGTTAGAGCACATTTGCTTCTCGTCGGCAAAGGCCCTCTGATGCTTAAGTTAGTATCATGTACTAGAGGAAACCCTCCATCACCCAGAACCTGTAATAACAAATTAACTGATGTACGTAGTTTATTTTTTGTTAAATTTGATTTTATTTCCAAAATAATGTTTCCATAAGTTAAAACTCAAGATCTTATCCTGCATTAGTAAAGTGCCAAACAAGCAGCACAAATAATACCGAATAATATAATTCCTAAACAGAATAATATTTCCAAAATAATGTTTCCATAAGTTAAAACTCTTAAGATCTTGTCCTGCATCAGTTACAGCATACCTTACTTCTTGGGTCTTATGCCATACTTATAGATGAAGTCATACTTGTTCACCAAGTAACTTGCCGTCCAAGGATCTCATTCACATAAGGAATCTTTGCCATATGAAATCCTCCTCATATGATAACTCAATCTCTATCTCTTATGGCAACTCAATCTCTAACCCTTATTCATGGGATTCATTCCTATCATGTAGGATCCACGCTCTAGAACATTCTACCGTCTTGGGATTACACACGTAAGCATCCAAGCACCGAGCTTCAAACACAATCGCAATCACAACCAATGGAAGTACAATGAAAAATAAAATAGAGAGAGATACACAAGATTACGTGGTTCGGCAATAACTTGCCTACTCCATGGAGAGGATCCCGTTCTTTCATCATGAGAATTTTAGTACAAGTACACTTGAGTATGAAAAGACCCACATAGAAACCCTTATACCCTCACTCATACAAGAACACACTCTCACACCAAGCACAAGGCTTGACACTTGCACTCATTCTGCTCCAATATACACTGTCGTATATCCCTCTTCTTTAGCCCCAAGAAGACATGTTTAAATAGAGTACCAAAGAAGCCCAGAAGCTTAATAATTGAAAAAGACCTTTGGAATGCACCGTACATGGAAAAAAACAAAACCTACTAATGGCCAATAGCCATGCATGAAATCTGCCACCAAACAAAATTACCCAAGCTTTTCAATCAAAATTCCCATGCAAGTAAATAGGAATTTGAACCAAACCCAACACTTAAGGTGGTTAACCTAAGGTCTGCACCTTGTATACCATGGTACAAAATAATCATTGTGCACCCCACCACGTGCTTAGTGACATCCCTATGCACCCTCACCAACCAGCCACATGAGTCGCACGTGTTAAGGCCAATTCCTATCTATTCGAGAATAACCCACTTTATTGTTAACAAAGGAAAACCAACTCGCTCTCATGCTTTGTGTTTGATAGTGTAAGGACTTGTATATTCAAACTCTATTTTAATGTAAAATGTGTACACGAATTTTAATTACTGTTAAAGCATGATTTCGTTATGTATATGTACAGGTGTATGTGTATTTTGGTGTACCAAGGGTTCCGTGGATGGTGGAGATATGTATTTGGAGGTTGTAACATAGATTGGGGTGTTGAAAATGTGTTAGAAATGATCGGGGCTAGAATCGATGGAAGTAGAATGAAATTCTAAAATTTTACAGGAGATACCGGTGTCCATGTTTTACCACTACCGGTATCCATCGTCCAGTCCTTTTCAGGATGTTAGATACTGGCATCAATAGAAGTATTGATACCGGTATCTAAAGCTTTTTTTTCTACAACTTTTTGTGCCCGTTTTGGGGCTTTTATAAATAGATCCATTGGCTCAGTATTCACCCACATACCCCGTTTTTTAGCCCTAGAGCTCCACCCTCTCACTTCTCTCTAGAAATTACATCAAACCACTCGACGATTTTGAATATTCTTGCATTTCTAAGCTCGATTATTACTTGGATCGTGATTTTCTCTCACTCTAAGGTAAGGACTAGTGTTCTCGAGCTTATTTACTCTCTTGACGTTTTTCTCTCTCTCCTTTTGATTGTGAGTGAACCCTCACTCTTGCAGCTTGCTTTTTTCTTGATCTAGATTCTTGATTGCACTCTTAAACTCAATAGAGTTTGTTTGGAGTTTGGAGGTCATTTAAAGGTGATTCAAGCTAGGGTTTTGAGCTTACACTTTGAGGTAGGGATTTCTTTCATCATTAACATGTTTATGTTGTATGTAGCGTAACAATAGATGTTTTAATCATTGTATGCGACTGTTGGAGTTTGAATGAGCAAAGGGGAAATTTTCAAAAGAACCTAGGAGGTACTGGTACCTCATTTTCCCTAGTACCGGTATCCATCTTATATTTGGTGCATATTTTCGTACTTCATCTATGTTCTCATGATCCGGACTGTGTGTGTGGACAAATGTGTTTATTTAATGGCAAGAAAATGGAATCCATTAACTAAACTAATTTGACACTAGGTCCACCAACTAGTGTGACGCAAGGTAGGGGCTATGAGGCCCAATAATATCCGGTAGAGGTGACGAGGCCTAGTAAATGCTCGGCAGGGGATTACGAGATCCCATAAACACTCGGCAGAGGTGATGAGGCCTAGTAAACACTCAACAGGGGATAAAGGATCCCAAATACCCGGTTTATGATGCTACATAACATAGTAAGTTGGAGATGAAAGTAAAGAGGATATTTGGTTAATCATTTGTATGTGAAGGTTGAAAACTTGAGAAATGCGAGTACCATATGTGTTTGTGTTGTCAATTAGAGTTACATTTCGGAATGCCTATGCATACATGCATGTATCATCTCTTGTGCATAGAGATTTAGACAAGATTTTTCTACTGGGCGAAGTGAACGTTCATCCCTTTTATTTCCAGGTACTATTCAAGATGCATGAATGAAGTGCTTGGTGTGCATAGCATGATTTTGTTTTGAGGACTTAAAGTGATGAGTTATTGCATCATCTTATAAACCATAATTTTTTTATTTTCTTTTTAGATGAAGTTGTAACTTAATTCCATATTATTTTGATGTATCTACAGATGTAAATTGTCAACATTATTACTCATGTCATTACTTAACGATATTTCGGTGTGTAACCTAGAACTTATATTTGGGAGTTTGGATCCTTGTTTTGGAAGGGCTGACATGGCATGATATTACTTATCAAGTTATGGAAATTCTATTTATGGGAATGTATTTATTTATAAGTTAAAACTCAAGGGTGTGATAGAAAGGGATTCTCGACCATGATTCTAAATTTATTGATTGTCTTTCTACATTATGGAAGATTTTAGCAGGAATTCCTACAATATATTTTAACAGCATGTATTCTCAAAACATTTCATAATGGCCAATATGAAAATTGGCTCCATAGGTATTTTGTGGTTTATGAATTTGGAGTCTCAAGTGTTGATTGATATCTTGCAAGCCCTTTGCCTTTTTTCAGAAATTACATATATTCCAAATTTATTATATTATTTAGGAATGTATTTATTAATTTGTATATAGTGCCTTAGATGTGCATTTATAAAATTCACGTATACGTATTTGTATTATCGACGCACATTAATTACATTTAAATTTATATAGGTAATGTCGCGCCGGGGATTTTGACCAATGGTGTTTTTAGAAAACGGTTTATGGTCAAGTGATACAAGTGATATTCAAGCGACGTGGTTTGTAAAAACACGGGTTTTACACTGTGACTGAGCCAGAATGAATTTGTGAAAATAACTCAGAGTCGCCACTTGACATAATTCTCGGTGTTTCAAGTTACCGTCAAAATATGTATTTAGAGAAATAGTAGAAAAATGCCTCGGATCGAAAGACCCGATTTTGTTAGATATAAATGACTCGTTTTTTGGGTTCGGTAATTCACTGTTACGTGTAGGGAAATCGGAGCACCCTACCCCGCCCTTTCGGCACTCGGAACAAACTTTTCCAAAATGAGTAAATGAAGACTTGTGACAATAGAACATACATGCACGAGAAAAATAAAAATAATAGTCTGTCTGAAAATGAATTCTATTGCATGAGACATTTACAAAGATGGGGAAATAGGTACAAAAATATGATTTGGACTGAGCTCGGTCTCAGGGCTGCCTACGTATCTCCGGTCTTAGGATAATCAGGTCATCACGTAGTTCAAGAAGATAAAAAGGTTTTATTCGGGATCGAGCCATCACCAGGCTGCCTACTTATTCTCTGGCCTCAGGGAAATAAGGTCTCGCGTAGTTTGAAAGGAAGTTGAAGTTTTAGAGAACATAATAATCGTTGGGGAAATTGGGTTAGCGGAGTATGAATCCGTTTGTACCGTGCTCAGAGGAAAACATCAGACTCTGGCGGTGACAAAAGCTGGGGTTTATATATTATGGAAACTCCGGGACATCTCCATAAGATTTCGAGACTGGAGACGGGTTAGGATTGACTGCACGACTTTGTGAGGAAAGTATTGAAAAATTGATTTTCGGGGGTCCGAACAGTCAACGAGAGTCCTGGGATGTTATTTAGGTGGCTACGTGGCCGAAAATGGGTCCCGAACGTGGTTTGCACGTCCATATGAAAA
Organism: Gaultheria prostrata; assembly: GCA_036023075.1. NCBI lineage: Eukaryota > Viridiplantae > Streptophyta > Magnoliopsida > Ericales > Ericaceae > Gaultheria > Gaultheria prostrata. The sequence goes on from JAXBDA010003405.1 coordinate 28,584, forward strand.
GTTGTGAAAATCCCATCTGGAGCCGAAAATGACTGCCGCGCGGGCCCGGGATATATTTGATGCAGTTTTGAAGAGTAAAAACGATTACAGAAAATATAATACTCCCTCCGTCCCAAATTAATGGTCCCTTTTCACTATTTGGGATATCTCAAAAAATTGTGCATAACTTTCAATCTATAGTACTTTTAATATCCAATATGGATCTTGTTTGATAGATCTCAATTAGTTTTATAAAATAAATTTTTAAAAATTATAAAAAAAAGTTATAGATTGTGAGATATAGATAATTTGTTACGTGGCACGATTGCCGGAAAGGGACCATTAATTTGGGACGGATGGAGTAGTTTTATAGTAAAAAGTTAGAAAATAATGACCGGAGCCCAAAAAACGCGTCCGGTAGTCCCAGATAAAAATCCGGTACAGTCTTAGACAGTAAAAGCGAACACTGTTAACTCAGTTGACTTTGTAGTAAAAAGTTGAATTTTGCCGCCCGGAATCGAAAAATGGTCTTCGACAGGTCCCAGATCGTCCCCGGTAGGGTTTATATATCAAAAAATAGGTTTTCGAGGTTCTAGGGGTATTTTGGTAAAAATTGAGGAAAATTGGTTTCGGGGGTCCGGATAACTATCGGCGGGCCCCGAAAAGTTTCCGGATCAAATCCGTAGGCTGGACTGACTCTGGGGTATGACAGAAGGGTATTTTGATAATTTTCACATGGAGCTGACCTGAGAGTGACACTTGGGTATTATGGTAATTTGGCATGGGGTTGACCCTAGGAATGGCTCAGGGGTATTTTGGTAATTTGCTGGAGAAGCTGGTTGCGGATCCGGAACAAAGTCAAGATGGACTCTACGACTCCTTGGCATCCATGACATTATCTGAAAATGCACACAATATACAGTATGAATGATATGATAGGTAAGCAGCAGTCCGGCTTCTCTGAGCACCCGAACAGCATAACTGGGTGCCTTGAGACAGATATGGCACGAAAGAGCTGTGATAATACGATATTATCATGTTGAATGAAAATATTGCTCTTTGTTGTGACCGAACACTCGTCGGGTTGCCTATGTATCTCACACTTGGGGGAATCAGGTCACTCTGTAGTTCAAACCTCGGTCCGATTTATGAAAATATAGCCGTATTTGTTGAATTAATCCTGAAGCTTTTATTTTGGAGTTTTGTATGAACTGTCCGGACGGCTAGTCAAGTCAAGGTTTAAGCGATCTCAGAAGATACAAAAGAGACCTAGGACTGGTGGTAGAGCCTCGCAATGGACCCGTTTGAAGTACCAACACCCCTTAGCGCGTATGCTGTGTTTGACAGTCTTTTGGTATCCCTCGCCGCAAAACCCTAACAAGACTGACGCAGCGCACAGCGACAGTGTACGTTCATTTATGAGTGAGTTTTATTGACACACAAACTGACTGAATATGAATATGCAGTATAACAACGTCCAGGTTTGGACGCGGGCCCGGCCCACGGGCAATAGCCGGGCTGGCAAATTTCTAGGTGTTAATACTACATGCTAAAAATAAGCAAGCAACGATTAATATTTGAATTTAGATTCACTTACAGACTCTTGGCAGAATATCCGCAGAATAATATCGCCTAGAAAATCGGCTATAGCCTGTGGCAGGAACTGGATGATTTGGAGCTGGAAATCGGCGCAGCGTAATGGCAGGACTGGAGGAGCTAAAGCGATACTCTGAAAGAGTAACGGCAGGACCGGGGAATCTGCGACGATACTCGGACAGAGTAACGGCAGGACAGGTGAATCTGTAACGGTAATAGGATAGAGTAATGGCAGGACTAGATCAACTGGTCTATGCGACCAAGAGAATCTAAACTACTTTGGTCTAACGACCGCCAACAGTGCTTCTGCTAATCCCTGACTATCGGTAGTTCTTCTCGGAGAAAAATCGGTAAAGCTTCCGCGTAGTATCTGTAAGTTCCTTATTTGGGATTGGCTAATTCTGTGACATTTTCATGTAATTGAAATCCATTGTAATTGCTAGTTAGTTATTTTAGTGGTGGAGTTGGAGTGAAGCTCGTAATCAGTGCCTTAGCAGAATTGGATTGAAGATTCAATACGTACAGGGAATTCAGAGATACAATAAGGTTAAATAGGCCGCTCGAGCCCCCTGGAGGGACCGCTCGAGCGAGCTAGAAGATTGAATACGTACAGAAATTCATCGTGGGATACAATAAGGTTAAATAGGTCGCTTGAGCCACATGGAGAGACTGCTCAAGCGAGCCATGCTAGGTCAGAAATTCTATTTAAGGCGCACGTTTCATTCTTTTCAAATAACCCTAGTAGCCACAACGACTGTAGGGAGTGAAAAAGTTTGTTAGAGAAAAAGAAACGTTTGTGGGTTAATTCCTTGAGAGATTTAATGAGTTTTTAGGATTTATATGCTCGCATAATCTCTCTCAATGTGGATCGTTTATCTTCTACATCCTTTGGAGTTCTTTGATGGAGTTCAAAGACGATTGGAGTTTGGTCTAAAGAGGAGTCCTGCGTAGATCAAAGATTCAAGGAGTCGAGTCTGAAGGAGCATCTATTAGAGCGGTTTATGAGGAGTCAGCGAAGAAGTTATTAGCCAATATTGAAGGAGTTCATAGTGTGGTTGTAAGAAACTCTTTGTTTCCGCGTTTTGTGTATAGTGTATAGTGCTCTCTTCTCTCCCGTGGTTTTTGCCCCGCCTTGGGGTTTTTCCACGTATATCTGTGTGTTATGCTTGCTGTTTAATTATTGCATTTATTATCCTGCATAATCACATAGATTAGCGTTTTATTATATTAATCGGCAAATTAATTTATTCACTGTAGTAGTAAATCAAGAGGTGATCTGATTTTTATTTTTTCAATTGGTATCAGAGCGGGTTAATCAAAGTTTTTTTTTGAAACTATTTTCAAAAACTTGATCGTTGATTTATGGTTATGGAGATGACTAATTCTACTCCTCGTCCGCCGATACTTAATGGTGATAACCTTGATTATTGGAAAGCTAAGATGAGAGCTTTCTTAAAAGCTATTGATAGTAATGTTTGGAATACATGTATTACAGGTTACACAGTACCTATGGTCATAGTTGAAGAGAAGGAAGTTCCTAAATATCTGTCTTCATATACTGTCACTGAAAGAGCTGCTCGTTCTGCTAATGATCGAGCGATTAATGCTATACTTGCTGTTGTTGATCATAATGAGTTTTCCCGTATTTGTAATTGTGAAATTGCTAAAGAGGTTTGGGATATTTTGGTTACTACTCATGAGGGTACAAACGTTGTTAAGCAATCAAAACTTCAAATGGTCGTGACAGATTTTGAGTTAATTAGGATGGAGGAAGATGAATGCTTTAAGGAGTTTTTATGCTAGGCTTAATACTATTGTTAACACAAGTTTTACACTAGGTGAGCCTATGTCTAATTTTAAAGTTGTTAAACAGATTTTAAGATCCATGCCTAAACGTTTTCGTACTAAAATCACCATGCTTCAAGGTAAGAAAAAGCTTCCTAACACGTCTGTTGAAGAAATTGTCGGATTATTTCAAACTTATGAAGCAGACATATTGCAGTATAACTTAGTGAAACAAAAAACTAAAACTTCGGTTAATCCGATTGCTTTTAAAAGTACCCAAGTTGATGATTCTGATTTAGACTGCAATAATGTTGAGTATGATACTGAAGCTATGAGACTTTTTACTAAAAAATTTCAAAAGGCTTTTAAAAATGGTAATTTTACAAAAAAGTGTTTCCAAAAAGGAGTCAAAAGATGGAGGAGGTGGAAAATTTAAATTTAATTCTTCAAAAGATAAAGAGAAAAAGACTAGAAAATGTCAATACTTGGGTCCTCGGTGTTTTGAATGTCAAGGCTATGGGCATATTGCTCTAGATTGTGGAAACAAAAAGAACAAAAAAGTCTTGAATGTTAAGACTTGGGATGATGTTAGTGACTCAAATAGTTTTGATAATGTCAAAGAGGAAAGTAGTAGCAATGATGAGAATGTAGTCGCTCTTGTTGCATCTCTTGAGTGTGAATCATCCGACTCTGAAGATGATAGTGAGGAAGAGGAGGTGAATGAGACCTTGAATTTTGAGACATTAAAAAATGACTATAACAAGCTTTATTTAGAGAGTCTGAAAATCTTTCGCACCAATGTTAAGTTTGTTAGTAAAGTTAAGTCTAGTGAGGAAAGTGTTCCTAATCTCACACAAGACTTGGGGAAGGCTTATATTAAGGTAAGTGAGTTGGAAGTATCTTTGAAATTTAGTAATGATGAAGGTGAAGTCAAAAGAAAATTTCAGATGTTCATGAGAAAGAAAATAATCTTGTTGAAGTGAACAAATCTTTGGAAGTTCAAATCAACAAGTTGAATTCAGAACTTAATGAGGCTAACATTACTATTAAGCGTTGGAATGTAGGTACAAAATCATTGGATGATATTCTTGATACTCAGAGAATGGTTGGAGATAGAGCTGGTTTGGGCTTTACAAAGCTCCCTACTATCATTGGTGTGAACAAAGATAATAGTAAAGCTCATGAGGTAAAATTGAATGTTCTTCCGTTACATAAACCTACTCGTACTGCTTCTAGTAATGTTAAGAAAGGCCAATCCACCGGTGTGGGCAATTTTAAACCAGATTGTCATTTTTGTGGAGTCCATGGGCACATTAGACCAAATTGTTTTCAACTTCATGGTTATTCTTGTGCTTCTTTGAAAAACAACTATGAAAATCGTAGGCTAAATTGGTCACATTATAATGTTTAAAGTTCAAGTAGGACTCAGAAGCCAAGTTTTAGGAAGACTACACAAGAGTATCATATGAGTGTGGTGCCTAAGAAAGTTGAAAGGCCTGCAATATTAAAAACCAGGTCTATTTGGGTTAGGAAAAGTGACCTTAGGAATTCTGTTAGGGTCGGTTCCATTGGGTGAGTTGGTACCTTTGTTCTCTTGTAGCATAGTTTGGGTTCTTTTCTTGCATTTTCATTTTATTTTATTTTGTTATCTCTTCCTCATCTGTTTTGTTTTTTTTTTTAAAAAGAAACAAAATCAAGCAGGAAAACAAAAAAAAAGTGTGTTTTTAGGTTTGTTGGAAGTTTTGAACTTTTATTTAATGGATGGCCTAATTGAGTTTCATATTTATTCATAAATACATTCATTCCTGCAAGCTTTGGTGGTCTATCTTTGTTTCTCTTTCATGATCAATTGTAGAGGGATGCTATTTTGTCATGATAGTTGTAGGGAAGGTCAACATTTTGACCATCGTTGACTCAAGTCAAGGTTGACCTCCCAATGCTATGATGACAAGTGTTATCTATCTCCGCGTGACACGTGGCACCTGCGCGCAGCACTGACTGCCATGGTCCATTAGCGCGGCGCTACCTCGCGCGATAGCTCCCAGTTGCGCCGTCAGGCCCCAACTAGGGAAACATCTCTATATGACCATGGGCCATCCATACGTGGAGAAAAGCCCATGAGTCTCATGACTGGCGCGGCCCATACAAATGGGCGAGAATGTGAAGAACCAATCTATTTAGGCTAAGTATAGTTTTGTCCCAGAATTGCCAGAGGGGGAGATTGTAAGTTCCTTATTTGGGATTGGCTAATTCCGTGACATTTTCATGTAATTGAAATCCTTTGTAATTGCTAGTTAGTTATTTTAGTGGTGGAGTTGGAGTTAAGCTCGTAATCAGCGCCTTAGCCGAAATGGATTAAAGATTCAATATGTACAGGGAATTCAAACATACACAAGGTTAAATAGATCGCTCGAGCCACCTGGAGAGACCGCTCGAGCGAGCCAGAAGATTGAATACGTACAGGAATTCATTGTGGGATACAACAAGGTTAAATAGGTCGCTCGAGCCACTTGGAGAGACCGCTCGAGCGAGCCATGCTAGGTCAGAAATTTTATTTAAGGTGCATGTTTCATTCTTTTCAAAAAAAACCTGTAAACACCCCGATTTTGCACCCGAGATACACGCAAGCATTCCCAATGATGAAATGACCAATGATGTTTACCTTGAGGACCGGAACAAGGCTTGAACTTGACAAACCCTTCAAACATCCACCAAAACCCACCAAAGCCTCCTCAAAACAACCCAAGCCTACACCATCTTTTAGTACATTCAAAACCCTCTTTATCGATATATAATACGTCCCAATCCGTTTTGAAATGAGGGAGATGCGAGCGTTTCACTAAAAAGACCCGTTTTCCCGACCTCTTGAGGGTAAAATGGTCACACACTTGGATGTACAAATCATTTGGCATTGAGACCACTTGGG
>JAXBDA010003406.1:0-34865 GCA_036023075.1 Gaultheria prostrata
GACAAAAAAGAATTTCGAGAATTTTTTTTTGCAGATTTGGACGGGTCGTGTTTACAAAAATATTTTCCAATGACTTTTAAAAAACGTGCTAAAAATAATATTCGTACACATTTTTAATACCATAATTTAATAAACAAGGGCAAAATCGTAAACAATCAATCCATAACTCATTTTCATCATTATTCTCCCAAACACTACAACTTTTTGCAAAATGCATTCTGCATATTTCTCCCAAACACTCCTCTCATATTCAAAATACATTCTGATCATAATCCAAAAAGCCAAAAAGCCAAAAAATTGAAAATGAAAAGTTTAAAAGTAGGCTCCCAAACACCCCCTAAGTGTGTTACATGAGAATTCTAATTATTTTTTTCTCACATCAACTTTTACATCTACTTTCCATTACTTACCATTATCACTATAAACCCATTAACTTTTTAAAAATGAATCTACTTTTAAGGGCAAAATAGAAAACGTATCTACTAACTTTTCAAAATACACACTTATTAAGGGACAGTCCAAAATTGAAATGTACACACTATAAAAGGGACGGAGAGAGTATCTTTTATAAATAAAAAGGAAAACTCCTCAATGCCTTAAGGTATGAGAGGTCAACAGCTTTGCCTTGCACTTTTGCCTCTGAAAACCTTGTTGATCATGCTGTGAGCTTCAGATATGAAATCGGGTTGCTGCTGGTACACACATGAAAAGTTGAAATTGCATGTGTTGCTTTGTTGAGTCTATGGGTGCTTAACTAGTTGTTCATAGGAACTACTGGCATTTAGATGAATCAATCAAGGGGCTTGTTCTACTAAGGGGGCTTTTTGGCTTGTCATGTTTCACGAGACAAGTTATTTTCTTAACATACATAAAAAAAAAAAAGCCAAAACCACCATAAAGCCGGTAAGCCAAAGTAAGTGGAACAAGGCCTAAAGATTGCAATCAGTGGCGAGGCCCTAGCCTGATTAGAGGTACTTGGAGGATATTCCCTCCATCCAGATTCGTTAGTCCATTTTGAGAGTTTGTGTCATTTTTCAAATGATTATATCTTATAATTTATAATGTTTTATATAATTTTAAAAACATTATCTAATAGAATTAATCGAGATTTATCAAACAAGATCCATATTGGATATATAATTACTTACTAATTTAAAGATATCACTAATTTTTTTTTTTATCTAATTACAATAGAACGGGGGGCAAACAAATGTGGACGGAGGGAGTACATTATATGGGGTGTAAACGTATCAACGATGCAGATGCATTTTATATGCTATATTTAATTGAGCTATATTCAGATTTATAGAGTTCCCCTTGCAATTGGGGTAAAGTATTCAATACACAACCCTTTTACAAATTTTTGTGATTCATTTTACCGTACAATATTTTTTGATGAGTGTTTGTTTAGTCTAGGCTTGTTCCTCAAATGGTAGTTGTTTTAGTTGACTTGGCAAATGTGTAGTCTGGATTTGCAATATTGGCCTCTGGTTTTGTGAAAGGGCGTTCAAATCGGGGTGGTATGAGATCCCCTCTGGAAAATTGGTATTCCTCTGTTCCGAAGTGTTTTGGATCGTTGGATCGTGTGTGTTTTATTTATTTATTTTAAATTTTTATGTGATCCAATGACCAAAAATACACCGGCACAGAGGAATAGAGGTTTTTGGAACAAATGATTTGATTCCGGACCTCAAAATCTTGTTTTCTGGTTTGACTTTGTGAGAATTGATGGAAGTTATTTATAAGATGCATTACGTGAGAACTGACGTGTTCATGTACTAGGTATTAGCTTTAGGTTGGACTGGAGTAAGATAGGGAAGATTATTCTGTGCTCCTGGATTATTATTATATGATTGGATTAGGTAAGAACTGACGTGTTCATGTACTAGGCATTTGCTTAGGTAGGACTGGAGTAAGATAGGGAAGATTATTCCGTGCTCCTGGAGTAATGCCCTTTCCCACACGTATTTATGTGAGAGGGAGGAGCATTGCTGATAAAAAATAGTATTCCGAAAGAAAGAGAGAGACAGTAACTTAAACATAATTTGAGTTCAATTTGTGGTTTAAGAAAGTTCGTTCAATACCAGTCAAGTGATTGCACGTTCACAAGTACTTGTCAGGTCATTTTTCTAGTGATTGCTCTGTAACAAACTAAAAATCACCTGTCGGGTTCCTTTCCAATGATTGCTCGATAACAAGAAAAACCGAATCCCACCTTGGGGAAAGAGACCCAGAAGAAGTTAGCCGCAGGACATCTTCTCGTATGTGGTAATATAAGGTACAAGATAAGATGATCTTCTGAAGTTTGCTATTGAGTTCTTGGAAAATTTTGGTTGTTGGTTGGGTACCACGTGGTGGTAATCAACACACATCTCGGTCATCCAAAAGTGTTTTGGATGGTCTGAATTTTTGAGAGCGAGAGAGAGAGCGAGAGAGAGAGAGAGAGAGAGAGAGAGAGAGAGATCTGGGTCATCTAAAATACTTTTGGACAGCCGAGATGCACGCTAAGACACCACATGTGTGGTACTCTATTTGCACGCAAAATTTTCTAAGTTCTTCATATGTGAATTTGTTTTCTAATATTTTTAATTTAGTCGATAGAACTCTGTTAAACCCTTCAAATTTCTTTTTTCTTTTGTCTTTTGCTGCCAACCGATAAGGATGAAAAGAAGCGACCAACATAACAACTCATTTTTCTTACTCCTCATCACCAGCATAACAACCCCTTTGAATTTCTTAATCCTCAAAACCAAATCATATTTTACTAGGCTGGAGTCCTCACCTTCTGACACCATCCGTAGAAACAGCATGGAAAACCTGCTTGTCGGATCCGAGTTCGTTTTTTAGGCACTTTCCATCTATATAACCATTGCCATATTCATGCACCAAATTGGGTCCACTGAAAACAATCCCCCATCCACAAAAATACCCAATTGTCAATGAACTCTCCAATTGTTCAAACCATCTCAGAATGCTTCATCAAACCACAATATCCATCACAAGAAGAGCCGAACCATCCACCATTTCACTTGACCTCATGGGACCTAGCCATGCTCTCAATCCATTACATCCAAAAGGGTCTTCTTTTCAACAAGCCCACCCCTACAAATGACCAAGAAAACCCTGTCAAATCTCTACTAGAGAACCTCAAGGAGTCTCTGTCTCTCACCCTTGTTCATTTCTACCCTCTCGCCGGTCGACTCGCGACCCCAAAACAAGAAAACCCACATTCTTATTCGGTGTATATCGATTGCAACAACAGCCCCGGAGCAAAATTTATCTACGCAATTGCGGACTTGACCATCGCTGACATTCTTTCGCCCGTCGATGTCCCTTTAGTCGTTCAGTCGTTCTTCGATCACGACAGGGCAGTTAATCACGACGGACATACGATGTCGCTGTTGTCGATTCAAGTAACGGAGTTAGTCGATGGGATATTCGTTGGATGTTTCGTCAATCACATGGTAGTTGACGGAACATCGTATTGGCATTTCTTTGATGTTTTGTCGAACACCTTTCGTGCACAAGAAAAGAGTTATGATATTTCTCGAGCCCCCATTCTTACTCGGTGGTTTCCCGATGGGCACGGCCCTATTCTCAACCTCCCTTTCACTCACCACAAGCAGTTCATCAACAGATTCATCGCGCCCCCACTAAGAGAGAGAATCTTCCATTTATCGTCGCAATCCGTAGCCAAACTCAAAGCAAAAGCCAATTCGGAGTGCAACACAACCAAGATTTCTTCGTTCCAAGCCGTATCAGCGCTCATCTGGAGATGCGCAACACGTGCACGTCGTCTCCCGCACGACCAAGTAACCAACTGCAGAATGGCTGCCAATAACCGAGGCCGAATAGTCCCGCCCTTACCGAGCAAGTATTTCGGGAATTCGATGCAAACAGTGAGCGGAAAAGCCTCCGCCGGGGAATTACTCGAGCATGGATTTGGGTGGGCGGCATGGCAAGTGCACGAGGCTGTTGCAGGCCACTCTGACGCGGCAGTGCAGGAGTGGGTGGGGAAGTGGATGGAGGATCCGTTTATATACAACATTGGGCAGTTTTATGACCCATTTAGTGTGATGATGGGGAGCTCACCGCGGTTTGGGATGTATGGTAATGAATTTGGGATGGGAAAAGCGGTGGCGATTCGGAGTGGGTATGCGAATAAGTTCGACGGGAAAGTGACATCTTACCCAGGATATGAAGGCAGCGGAAGCATAGATTTGGAAGTTTGCCTCTCGCCCGAGGCAATGTGGGGGATTGAAGCTGATGAGGAGTTTATGAAAGCTGTGTGTGGATGATCTGATCAAGATTATTGATTGATGTTACAATATTTGTGTTGTGCATGAATATCACTCTCTACATTCCTAATGGATAGTCCATTAAGTGTAAGAGATCCAACTGTTTCACTTGCACTAATTACTTGACCATTTCACTTGCACTAATTACCTTGATGATCTGATAAAGGTTTAAGAGTCAAGATAGAAATTTTTGTTATTGTGTCTTTTGCCTCCTCCTAGTGTGGTGTTATTTTGATTGCCGGCCGATAAGATCTCTGAGATTGACATGCTATTCTTTTCTATTGAAAAGGAGTCAGCTGCGCGAGTCACCTTCTTCTGGACTCTGATGTACGACATGGCATTTTCGTTCAAATATAGGCCGGCTGTACTTGTGATGGTTCTCAAGGATCCAATATGACTGACTACTTATTGTAGAACTCATTCGAGAGGGCAGGGTATTTTGTCTAATTCAATAGTAAAAAAATACCTTGCAAGTTGTTGCAACAGCCTCAATAAACACCTCAATAGTTTGATCACTTCAATGCTGTAGTTTGATCGAAGCTACAATATCTCAACAATTCTATACCTAGATGAAAAACAAAAAGCCTGCTGCAGAACCATGGGAAAAACAACTAGCTGAACTTTAGAAAGGTACAACATTTTACCTTGTCATAACAGAACCAAGATCTTGTAGGTGGATTTTCAGAAATTGAGATATAAGCAATAGAGTGAGAGAAAGCTACCATTCAACATTTTGTCACTTGATACTTGATTGAGAGAGAGAGAGAGAGAGAGAGAGAGAGAGAGAGAGAGAGAGAGAGAGAGAGAGAGAGAGAGAGAGAGAGAGAGCAACTAAGTACTAAGTGTATGGACTCCACAGAAATGTGTGGTGGAAAAGAGTGTTGGACATCACATGGCGGTAACCCAAGATTATAGAATAATTACTCTGAGATGATCGATTTGGGATTCGCAGAATTGCCATTTGTGATGATAAGACTTCTTCTTTTTTTCTTTTTCCTTGGTACTGACTTTTTGAGATTCCGTACTATTTATTATAAGCGACAAGAGCAAATTAGTCTCGGCGTGGATAGTCTGCCTTTGACCAAATTAGAAAGAGAAATAATTGAGTTGCGCGTAAGTTATCCCGAACACCCCTAACAATCAAACAATAAAGTGACAAGAACAAGTTAGGACAACCCGGTGCATAAGTGGAGTTTTTTTACACGGAACTTACACACAATATGCTTTCAGAGCTGGAGTCCATACTCTTTTTGTGGAGAAAATTTTGGGTACGGGGAGGGTACCAGTGTACCACGTGGTACCCTCTTGGCACATCCGGGCCGTCCAACAATGCAATGGACGGTCCGGATTGAAAGTGCCGTCTGGATTTAAAAAAAATTAGAAAAGAAAAAAAAAAGTGAGTTTCAATCCGAGCCGTCCGATGCATTTTTGGACGGCTCGGATGCGGCGAAGGGGCACCACGTCACCACTACCCTATTTGCACCCAAAATTTTCTCCTTTTTGTGATTGTTGGAGCAATAACTTTTCCCTTGTGGGATCCACTCCTCCTTGCCTTGGTATAAGCTTTGCCATACAACACAGCTGAGTTGAAACTGAGTTAAGATCAAGAGTTGGCTTCAATGAGCACACAAAGCAATATTCTCACAATTCCATTGACAATGAACCCTCCAATTGTTCAAACCATCTCAGAGTGCTTCATCAAACCACAATATCCAGCAGAAAAGATAAAGCCTCCAATCTACTTGGCCCCATGGGACTTAGCCATGCTCTCAATGCAATATATGCAAAAGGGTCTTCTCTTCATCAAGCCCACCCCAACAAATGACCAACAAAACCCTGTCAAAACTCTACTAGAAAACCTCAAGGAGTCTCTGTCTCTCACCCTTATCCATTTCTATCCCCTAGCAGGTCGACTCGCGACCCATAAACAAGAAAACCCACATTCTTATTCGGTGTACGTCGATTGCAACAACAGTCCCGGAGCAAAATTTATCTACGCAACTGCGAATTTAACAGTTTCTGACATTCTTTCGCCCGTTGATGTCCCTTTAATTGTTCAATCGTTCTTTGATCATCACAAGGTAGTTAATCACGATGGGCATACGATGTCGTTGCTGTCAGTCCAAGTGACGGAGCTAATTGATGGAATATTCATTGGTTGTTCCATCAACCACGCGGTTGTTGACGGAATATCGTATTGGCATTTCTTTGACACGTTGTCCAACACCTACCGTGCACAAGAAAAGAGTTATGAAATTTCTCGTCCCCCAATTCTCACTCGATGGTTCCCGACGGGTGCGGCCCTATTATCAACCTCCCTTTCTCTCATCACGATCAGTTCATCAGAAGAGTCGAAGCGCCCCCACATAGATCGAGAATCTTCCACTTCTCGTCGCAATCCGTGGCCAAACTCAAGTGCAAGGCCAACTCGGAGTGCAAAACCCTTAATATTTCTTCATTCCAAGCCGTATGCGCGCTCATCTGGAGGTGCATCACACGAGCACGTCGTGTTCCACGTGACCAGGAAACCAGGTGCAGCATGGCAGCAAATAACCGAACCCGAATGGACCCACCGTTGCCTAATGAGTATTTCGCCAATTCAACTCAGCCGGTGATTGGAAAAGCCTCCGCCGGTGAATTGCTTGAACATGGGTTCGGGTGGGCAGCGTGGTGGCTGCACGAGGCAGTGGCGGGCCACTCCGCCAGGGTGGTGCGAGAGTGGGTGGACAACTGGATGGAGCATCCGTTTATGTACGTCCTTGGAAATTCTTTCGGGAAGTTTGGTTTGATTATGGGGTGGTCGCCGCGGTTTGAAATGTATGAGAGTGAGTTTGGGATGGGAAGAGCGGTGGCGATTCGGAGTGGGCATGACGCGAGGTTTGATGGGAAAGTAGCCTTTTACCCTGGGTATGAAGGCAGCGGAAGCATGGATGTGGAGGTGTGCCTATCGCCGGAGGCAATGAGTGGATTTGAATCCGATGGGGAGTTTATGGATGGCGTCAACGGCAAGTGTTGAAGGTGTACTATACCTGCACTTCCATTTACTACACGAATAGTATGTTTTGAGAAAGACATTACTGACTTTTTTTCATTTTTATGGTGAAGGAGGATAAAATAGAATGTACGTGAGGTATTAATATTTGATGTTTTGTTTAGCTAGATGCTTAAAATTTTAGGTGGGCTAGTTTATTCAATTTATATTGGACGCAAGTGATACGGTGTAAACTCTGTAGTTAATCCGCAATAAATTGGATTTTCTGTATGCATTGGTAGATCAACATATCGTAAGTGTTAAAATGTGATGGTTGACGATTTATTGGCAGACTCTTAGCTCACTCTTAACGCCCTTGCACGCAGAACTCTTGATGTGGTGCCCCTTCGATGCATCCGAGCCGTCCAAAAATGCATCGGACGGCTCGGATTGAAACACACTTTTACTTTTCTTTTAATTTTTTTTTTAAATCCGGACGACACTTTCAATCCGGACCATCCATTGTATTGTTGGACGGCCCGAATGTGCCGAGAGGGTACCACGTGGTACCCTCCCTGTACCCAAAATTTTCTCCTTGATGAGGCCGGAAAAAAACCTGCCGCAAGGTGGCTTGAAGATGGAATGTAATAATGGATGGCTCTCGATTGATGGAGTAAATACGTGAGCCAATATCCATTTTTCTGCTAAAGTAGTCAACTTTGTCGGATTCTCTCTCGTCTTGTTTCATTCTTTCTCTTTCAATCACATCCTTTCTTCCTCTATAGTCTATACAGACAAATAATGATCAGCCCTCATCACATGGTTCAGCCATTATTTTTTTTGTTGTGCAACGGTTTAGGCATAGTTTTCCGTAAGATAAAATCAAAGATTTTTTCAAACCGTTGATTTTAGCTCATGAGGAAAGAATCTGCTAAAATCAACCAGTTTCTCATTGGGTGGAGATTTTATCAAAATTGGTTTTTATCAACTTCAGCGTCTATGAGATTTCTCATTTTATCTTAAGTCAGAATCAAAACAAGAGGGCGGGCATGAATTTTTTACTTTTCTTCCGAAACCCCCTTACCAATTCTTTAAATTAATCATTGCTCAAAATGAAAAACCCAACAGTAAGTCCATCGAAAAATCATATTTGAAGCAAGATTCGAACATCACGAATTACTCAGTGGAGGATTTTAAAGGATGCTTGGATGGTACGTACAAGGATTTAACCATGTCAAGTTTCCTTTCTTTTTTGTTTGTTTACTACTACATTTCTTTCACAACTGCTAGTCTTTGCTTTGGCTTCCAACTCTTGGCTGGAACAAGTTGATGTACATTTAGATGTAAGATGTGTACCTATCATTGCTCATAACTTTTCCCTCGAGGGATCCACTCGGACCACTCCTCCGATTTTCAACAGTATAAGCATGCTTTCAGTTATTGACTTATTGTACTTTTCTGAATGAGTATTTCGGCAATTCAGTTCAGACGGTGAGTGGAAAAGCCTCCGTCGGTGAATTGCTTGAACATGGGTTCGGGTGGGCAGCGTGCAGCTACAAGAGGCAGTGGTGGGCCACTCTGCCGGGGTGGTGCAAGAGTGGATAGAGAAGTGGATGGAGCATCCGTTTATGTATATTGCTGGGAAGTATTTTGGGCCGTTAAGTTTGAGCATGGGGCGGTTGTCGCTGTTTGGAATGTATGAGAGTGAGTTTGGGATGGGAAGAGCGGTGGCGATTCGGGTGGGTATGACACAAGGTTTGATGGGGAAGTGACGTTTTACCCTGGGTACAGAGGCGGTGGAAACATGGATGTGGATATGGATGCCGTCAATGGTAAGTTTTGAAGGTATCATACCTGCAGTTCCATTGATGGTTCTATTTATTGCAACATAAAATAGTAAGAGTTGTTTACATTAATAGGCATGGTTGTTAGGGACTTCGTTCTTTGTGAGAGACCTTAAATTTGGCTAAGGCATGAACCAAGCTTTGCTGGACAGAAACATTAGCCCGTGGGGCATTTCCTATGCGCGGCAGCGCCAATGTTAGCTCGCCTCTAAGCAATTTCTCTAGTATCCCCGTCCCTCTTGAATGGTGCCCGAGTGGGGCGCGGTAGCCCCTATGCGTGCTTGCAAGGCGTCAGCACCTGCTGCGCCTCTCCTGTGCTGTCACTTGATTGGTCTACTTTAGGTCTTCATACTTGTTCGTATATAAACATACTTTTCCCTTATAGCGTACAACTCTTGCATTGTCAAGAAAATGAGCAAAACGACATAGTTTTACCGCACAACACGACATGCAATACATGTCGCACAACACCCACTCCGGATTCAAAATTAAGAGAGAGTTTGGATGCAAGGATCAAAGCTTAATGAATGGAGCCAAAGTACGTTGGACCCATTTTTCTACAGTCGATACACTATCTCTTTTGGAAGCATCACGCAACTCATAAGTGAAATGTCAAAACTAAAGCCGTCAACTTTGACCTACTCTCTGTAGTGGGCCAAACTATATAGGTCCATAAAGGGTCAAGATTGGTTCGGACCAAAGGCTCAATCGTCAAGTGGAATAAGCACATCTCTCAATAGATGGGCGAACCATTATCCAAGCCCAATAGGACTGCAGTACCGAGACAAAACGAATCAACAAGAATCGGGATCTCGGCCAAGACAAGATTGATCCGGGTAAGTCATCTGAGCCGAGTAAAATTGAAGTGACTCGAGAGAAATGCTGAAGGCAGTTCAACCCACACATCATGGATGATGTCATCCGAGACGATTATCATGCATGATCAGCTCGTGATGGGCCATGTGCGTGTAACCATGTCCCTCATACGTCATCGTGACGGTTGCCGAGGCGGTTATAAATGTGTCATTCAAGGATTCGTAGCATGCACATGCAATCATAACGAACTCGGCTCGTGATGAGCCGTGCATACGATCCACACCTGAACTTGGAGCCCAAGTCAGGAGTGCCTGTATAAGTGAAGAAAAGGGAACTCTAGAAAGTACACAATGCAATCCACTACTCTTTACTTCTTTAGTAATTCTCTCTAAGTTTCTCACTAGACCGTCGGAGTGCCTTCCCGGCCACATTCTGGTCGGGTTTGACACTAACGTTGGGCGTTACTTATGCAAAGGCAACAAGAGGGTCAGATCTTCTTGTTCACGGTGGAAAAGAGTCAATCCAGAAGGTTTATTTGAAGGAGGACACCACACACACACAATCTCTCTGTGGTTAATTTTTCTTTTTGTTTGGCGGTCAGGGCGTCCGGACCGGCTACGTGCGCACCTCGACTAGATTCCCTCCCGGTCCTGTAAAAAACATGCCATACACGCCGGCTCTAGGAAATTCACGAGAGGAGCTCTTGCGTCTAGTCCCAAAAGATTATTTGCCAAGTTTCAAACTCAAAATATCTATTTAACTCAATCTCCGTTACTACTTGAGCTACACCTTGGGTTCTCTCATCTTTGTTTCATTCTCTCCTTTTCTTCCTATATACAGACAAATAATCAGCCATCACCACTTGGTTCAACCTTGATTTTTTTATCCGGCAACGGTTGAGTCAGACTGAAAAGGAGAGGTGAGCATGAATTTTTACTTTTCTTCCGAAACCCGCAACCAATTCTTTAAATTAATCATTGCTAAAAACACCCAATAGTCTTCTTTTTCAAAACAGAAAAAACCCAAAAAGTGCGTCGATCGAAATTACTCGTATATTTGAAGCATGATTCAATCAATCGAGGTCCCGAAATATAAGAGTTTTTTTTTTTTAACATAAAGAGTGTCTTGACTTTGGTCAGTTTACGGACATCTCAAACTAATACATACAGCTCAATCCACGAAAGATTAACACGTTTACGCATGAAGTGAGATGGCCCCAAAATTATTAATGTAGGAGAATTAAATTTGAGACCTTTGAAAGAGTTTTCTCAAGATTCTGTTAATTTAATAAGATTCTATGATCTAATATAGGTGGCAATAAATTGCGCTTCAAAACTAGATTTTACTAATTTACTTAGATTCTATAATGAATTAGATTCAGTTTTGCAAACGCGTTGTTAAGAAACATCTACATTATAATACTCTCTCCGTCCCTTTTATAGTGTAGACATTTCCATTTTGGGCTGTCCCTTAAGTGTGTGTTTTGAAAAGTTAGTGGGTACATTTCCTATTTTGCCCTTAAAAGTAGATTCCTTTTTGAAAAGTTAGTGGGTATTATTATATTGATGAGGGTAAGTAGTGGAAAGTAGATGTAAAAGTTGTAAAAGTTGATGAGAGAGAAAATAAGTTGAAATTATGAGGCAACACACTTAAAAAGGGACGGAGGGAGTATAAATTTAAATACCAATCAATAGATATGTTGATGCATAGCAATTCTCAATCAAAAAAATGCATAGCAAATCTCAATTAAAAAAAAAAACAACGGCTATGGTTACGCACGCTCCCGTGCGCTATATGCACGCAACTCATCTCAACAGTCCATATTAGAACAGTCCATATCGCTATATGCACGCAACTCATCTCAACAGTCTATATCAGAACCACTGAGGTGGTAGCCTAGTTGGCCCAAGTGAGTGGGATAAGAATCTCCTCTCTCCTTGTGCATGGACCACCCAAGTTCAAATCCCTCCCATGCCATTGCTGGAACTTGTGTGTGTTTGTAAGGAGGACCTTTGGCCAACTAGTCACCTAGGTGGTGCTGTGGTAACGGGTTGTCTTATTCGGATAGTAGCTATGGCTCAACCGGACATTCCACAGCGGGTCGGAATCCCAATGGTCACGTCCATGGGGGGTTGCTATATTGGTCGCCCCTTCCCACCCTTTTTGCCGTTAAAAAAAAAAAAATAGTCCATACCAGAAATCAACGTTTTGGATTTTAAATAAATGATTCACGCGAATAATTTATTTAAAATCTGGAACATCGAAAATATTTTTGGACGGTTAAGATGCAGTGTCCATGCACTGTGCGTGCACTTAGCTTTTTTGTAAAAAAAATGCATATGTTAATTAATTTTTCAAATCGATCTCACCTACCTCTCTCTTCCCCTCCCCTTCCCGGAAATTGCTTGGGAAAATCCTATTGGCAGAATTTGTGCTCAAGTGATGTCTTTATCATTATTGTGATTATTATTTTGAAAATGATGTCTGTATTATTATTGTGACTATTATTTTGATCATGATGTCTTTACTTTGTACCTTCAACTTTTCAATTACAGAGGCCTGGCATAAAATTCAATACAAGGCGGCTAATTTCCAGTTGAACCAAGGTGAACGTTAGCTGCATTAAGCCACAATTCCATTTACAATGAACACTTCAGTTGTTCACACCATTTCAGAGTGCTTCATAAAACCACAATATCAAGCAGAAGAGATAAAGCCTCCAATCCAGTTGGCGGCATGGGACATATGCATGCTCTCAGTGCATTACATCCAAAAGGGTCTTCTCTTCATTAAGCCCCAAACATCAACAAATGATCAAGAAAACCCAGTTCAATCCCTCATAAATAGGCTTAAGGATTCCCTCTCTCTAACCCTCGTCCATTTCTACCCACTCGCCGGTCGGCTCGCAACCCTAAAACAAGAAACCCCACCTTCTTACTCCGTGTACATCGATTGCAACAATAGTCCTGGAGCAAAATTTATTTATGCGACCGTGGATTTAACAATTGATGACATTCTTTCGCCTGTTGATGTTCCTATAGTTGTTCAATCCTTCTTTGATCACGATAGGGCGATTAATCACGATGGGCATACGATGTCGTTGTTGTCAATTCAAGTCACGGAGTTAATCGATGGGTTATTCATCGGTTGTTCAGCCAACCATGCAGTTATGGACGGATCCTCTTATTGGCATTTCTTTGAAGTTTTGTCGAACACCTTTCGTGCACATGAAAAGAATCCTGGAATTCCTCGACCACCAATTCTTAAACGTTGGTTCCCTAACGGGCATGGTCCCATCCACAATCTCCCTTTCTCTCACCATGATCAGTTCATTAGCAGATTTGAACCGCCCCCACTTAGAGAGAGAATCTTCCACTTTTCGTCGGAATCCATGGCCAAACTCAAAGCAAAAGCCAACTCTCAAAGCAAATCAAGCAAGATCTCCTCATTCCAATCCATATGCGCGCTTGTTTGGAGGTGCGTGATCCGGGCCCGTCGTCTTCTGCGTGACCCGGAAACCACTTGCATCATAACTGCAAATAACCGAAGCCGAATCAACCCACCGTTATCGAATGAGTATTTCGGTAATTCGGTGATCAGATTGATTGGAAAAGCCTCCGTCGGTCAACTGCTTGATCACGAATTAGGGTGGGCGGCGTGGCGGTTGCACGAGGCGGTGGAGGGCCACTCTGATGCAGTGGTGCGAGAGTGGGTGGAGAAGTGGATGGAGGATCCAGTTATATACACACGTGGGCCAGCACTGTATAATCCGTATGGTTTGTTGATGGGGAGTTTGTTGAGGTTCGGGATTTATGAGAATGAGTTTGGGATGGGGAAAGCGGTTGCGATTCGGAGTGGGTACGCGAATAAGTTTGATGGGAAAGTGACATTTTATCCTGGGTTTGAAGGCGGCGGAAGCATGGATTTGGAGGTTACCCTCCCGCTGGAAACAATGGTGGCACTTGAATCTGATGGGGAGTTTATGGATGGCCTCGGTGGTAAATTTTGAAGAACAATTTATCACCATTCGTTCATCTTTATGGTAAAGGAGGACAATATACTCGCAATGGTCCAAGTATCCTACGTTTTTTTTATAAAGAATAAAAGTTTTGTCAAGATGCGGTTGAAACCAAACATTTGTGGGTTCTACCATGCGTTCATTGTAGTAATTTGGACCGTTCATATGGTAGGGCCCGTAAAGCAGTGTATACACTCAAAAAAATAATTTGATCGGACATCAATAGGTATATCAAAATCCGAATTTTAATTTATATAACAGTCAGGTTGGATTTTGTCAATAGCTTTTAAGCTAAACCGTCTATTTTCGTCTATGTTATAAGCCAAAATTCAACTACGTGGAATATATTCCGTTGTGGGCTCTACGAGATGAATGGTTCAAATTACCGCAATGAAAGCAAGGGGGACCCACAATGGGTGGGGTTTCCGCCTTGTCCGGAAATAACTTATTCTCTTTTTTAAACCACACAATCTAACTCGGGTTGTGTTGTTTGCTTTAAAAAAGAGAATAAATTATTTCCGAATACTTGGACCATTGCGAGTATATTGTCCTCCTTTATCCCAAAGATGAACGAATGTTGATAAATTGTTCTTCAAAATTTACCATTAAGGTCATCCATAAACTCCCCATCAGATTCAAGCGTTGCGATTACTTATGGCAGGAGGTGAACCTCTAAATCCATGCTTTCGCCGCCTTCACACCGAGTATAAAACGTCACTTTCCCATCGAACTTATTCGCATACCCACTCCGAATCGCAACCGCTTTCGCCAAACTCATTCTCATAAATCCCGAACCGTAGCAAACTCCCCATCAACAAACCATACGGATTATACAGTGCTGGCCCACGTGTGTATATAACTATATCTTCCATCCACTTCTCCACCCACTCTCGCACCGCCGTATTAGAGTGGTCCTCCACTGCCTCGTGTAACTGCCGCGCTGCGCACCGCCTCCCACCCCAATGCGTGATCGAGCAGTTGCTCGACGTAGGCTTTTCCAATCAGTCTGATCACCGAATTACCTAAATACTTATTCGGCAATGGCGGGTCCATTCGGCTTCGGTTATTTGCAGTTATGATGCAAGTGGTTTCTGGTTCGCGTGGAAGACGATGGGCCCGAATCACAGACCTCCAAACGAGCGCGGATATGGATTGGAACGAGGTGATCTTGCTTGATTTGCTTTGAGAATTGGCTTTTGCTTTGAGTTTGGCTATGGATTCCGACGAAAAATGGAAGATTCTTTCTCTAAGTACCAGCGGTTCAAATCTACTGATGAACTGATCGTGGTGAGAGAAAGGGAGATTGTGGATAGGACCGTGCCCATTAGGGAACCAGTGTTTAAGAATTTCCAGGATTCTTTTCCTGTGCACAGAAGGTGTTCGATAAAACTTCGAAGAAATGCCAATAAGAGGATCTGTCAATTACCGCATGGTTGGGTGAACAACCGATAAATATCCTGTCGATTAACTCGGTGACTTGAATTGACAACAATGACAATGAATGTCCATCCTGATTAATAGGCCTGTGATAATCAAAGAAGGATTGAACAACCACGGGAACATCAATAGGCGAAAGAGTGTCGGAGATAGTTTGTTGGTGTTATTAGTTGTATCTACCGTTTAATTATAGATTACTTATGATTAACGTTGTGGAAGTATAAACTAGATTTAGTATTTTGATACAAGAAAGTAAGTCCAAGCAAGCCCAATTGACAAAGCCCAAAGATGGAAGATATTATCGCAGGAGATATGAATATCTTATTTTTAGAAACTCTAGAATATCTAGCTCTAGAATATACGTGTGAAATATCTAGAGAGTATTTTTTTAGACTTATTCACATGCGTTATTCTAGAATTGCCTAAAAGTTTATCTTGTATGAAAATATCTTTGTACCAGAGTCTTCCATGGAGTACTATAAATAGGGCCCAAAAAAAGGAACCAGGCCAAAAAAAAAAAAGAGGTCCGAGTTCAAGTGTAATACAAATACTGTCTTTCCCCACTCTTGTCTTAAGTATTCTCTCTCTCTCTCTCTCTCTCTCTACAACAATGGAGGATGAATGAGACGATCTTTTCGTAGACAAAAACAATGATGGAGGAAGAGGAGGAGAGTGCAACTTTGGAAGACTTGAGTCTCGATCTGTTAGACGCCGTCCTCCCCCGCCCTTTGCTACCTCGGACCAGGTTAAAAGCAGTCTCAAGAACATTCGGCCACCTCATCACCACTCTGCCCCACCAAGGTCGCCTTCGGGTCTCGTAATCTTCGACCCAAACGACCCAAACCTCTACCAATCGTCCCTTCTGATAATCGAGCCGCACCAACTCCTCTTCCACTCACTCCTACTCAATGCTCATGGATTTTTGCAATGGCTTAATTCTGTACGCCAAGGAAGACGAAACCCAGAACTGGGTGTGTAGCCTCCCCTGTCCTGGGATTTATGAGAATGAGTTTGGGATGGGGAAATCAGATACATTCCGTAGAATTCTTTGCATAATCGGTGGTTATTTTCAGTTGGTATGGCTGAGGTGGCAATGATGGCTATAGTCATCCTTGGTTCCAAATACAGAACCAACTTTAAAACTGTCATTTTACAACCAAGTTTCCATCTCCCTTGGAACACGAAGTTCTATAATTGGTGCCAAATTATAAATATAAAACCAGTTTTCCATCCCATAGGAGTTGCTCTTATATGGCATAAGGATTAATGACCTTTTATCATACTTCGTCAGTATATAATTCCCCCCTCTACCTTTCGAGTTATTGTGAACTTTATAGTAGTGCGTTGCGTAGATCCATTGAAGAGAGAGAAAGTACTGTGTTCCAACGGCTCCATGGTTACTCCACTACCTGAAACGGCTAACATACCCATCGGAATCTCATTGGAAAATTTCACCACTGAGGAGGAAGATCACCTCATACGAAGCACGAAGAAGGTAAAGAACGCTCACGATTACTTTGTTGCTATGACAGAGGACACACCCAATGGGGATTCTCCCCCGTTGAGCGACACTATCATGACCAACAATGAGGATAATCATAAGGGGCAGAATCAAGAAGTTCCCACTAACGGTACATATTCTCAAACCCCTAAAGCTCTTTCTTTCAAGCAAGTTCTCACGGCTAATAGGGGTAAAGAAATCTCATTCTCTGAAGATGTTGAATCCTTCTCCTTTGGTGAGGACGATACAGAGGAAGAAGAGGAAATTGATGTTGAGGAAGAAATAGATGGAATCCCTGAGGTCAAACTACCTAAGA
Source organism: Gaultheria prostrata (assembly GCA_036023075.1). Lineage (NCBI taxonomy): Eukaryota > Viridiplantae > Streptophyta > Magnoliopsida > Ericales > Ericaceae > Gaultheria > Gaultheria prostrata. Next base: position 17,202 of record JAXBDA010003406.1, read on the forward strand.
GCTTTCTTAATCATGGTCGACAACCATGGAAAAATGCTGTTATAGTCAAACCCATTGGATATCCAATTGGGTATAAATCGCTATGCACGAAAGTTAGGTCAATTTGGGATCTTCAAGGGGATTTCAGTGCTCTAGAAATTGGACTGGGATTTGTTGTGTTTAAGTTTGATATGGCATGTGATAGGAACCAGGTGCTCATAGCAGGCCCATGGATCATCAACGACCAGTACCTCAGAGTCAGGGAATGGGAACCTAGATTCAAACCCGATGAAGCGGAAGAGATCAAAACGGCGGTTTGGGTCAGATTTCCTAATTTCCCGTTGGAATACTATTATGAGAAGAATATGTTTCGCATTGCTCAATGGTTGGGACGACCTATCAGAGACGATTCCACAACTGTGGAAACGGATAGGGGGAGATATACAAGAATTTGTGTTGAAATCGATCTGAGCAAACTAGTCAAATCTAGAGTCCTAATTGAGGGAAAAATCTACCGAGTTGAGTATGAACATGTTCCTCTTATGTGCTTTGGGTGTGGAAGAATTGGACATTGCCGAGATCAATGTAGCTGGGGAACTAAACCCACGCCATCACTGGAGGAGAATGGCCAAAGTCAGCCAACTCCGGCTAGCTGCTCGGATATGGGGGAGACGACGATAAGAGACAGGGTGGCCCAGACCCCAGCATATGGGCACTGGACCCTTGTGTAAAAAAAGCCCAGAAGGCCAAACACTGGAAAACGTTTTACGGATCATACTCATATAGCCCAAAATAGCAAACAACCAGGCCCAAATACCTAGAAATCAGATGTGCGAGAGAACAGATTTTCTCTCCTAAATTGGTTTGATACTAGTACGTCAAATTTGAAAAGATTCAACCCGTCCAACAAAGCCTCAACCGAGAACAAATCGAGCCCAACCACTTGGGCCAAAGTGAAGTCTAACACTATTTCTAAGAACCCTTTGATGGATATATCTAGCCCAACCCAAGTTAACCCAACAGGCCCACCTCTTGCTATGAACACTACTACACCCACACCAAGCCCCATCAGTAATAACCCAGCCCTACCATCCCAAACCCTATCCTAAACACATCCTCTATCCCGCCCCCCTCCCTCCTTTCCTCCCCTCCAATCGCCCTCCCACCTTGTTCCAGATGGAGATAGAAACATCCCACCTCCACCATCATCCAATTTGCACCCTAATCAAACTTGAGGAAGACGGAGGAGCCCTAGTAAGGGTCGAATGGTCGACACTGAGGGTCAAGATAGAGGTAACGGCGCCAGGGTTCAACGTAGCAGGAGTCCCGTTTTATGTAGTGGATCTGGAGAGTCAGAACGGGTCTGTGCGAGACCAAATGGAGGTCATGAAGATGGTTGGATGGAATGAGCTCATCCCTCTCCCTTTTCTCCCCAAACATTTTTCCATGATTTGTCTCATATGGAATTGTAGAAGAGCTGGCAATAACATGTTTAGAAGAAACATGTCTGAGCTCATAAATACTCACAAACCTGATGTTTTGGTTCTCGTTGAGACTAAAGTTCCTCTGTCTACTCTCAACAATTTCTTCACCAAGAGGGGGTTTATGGCTAGTTTGTTCACAGACCCTGTGGGGCGGTCCGGTGGTATTTGGGTTCTTTGGAGCCCCTCTAATGTGAATGTCTCTGCAGTGGAAGTCACTAATCAAGCCATACATGCTACGGTGTCGCGTGTTTATTGTGAAGAATGGATCTTGATAGTTGTTTACGGTAGCAACAACCCTATCAGTAGGGATCTCATGTGGTATGACTTCCAAGATAGGACTGCTAATGATAGCAAAGCTCGGCTACTGGCAGGGGATTTTAATGACCATGCGGAAAGCTCGGAGAAGCGTAGCTTCCAACGAGGTAACTCGTATAATAGATGCAATAAATTTTCTAATTTTCTTAACTCTTGTAACTTCATTGATTTGGGGTGTATCGGACCTAAACTCACCTAGTCGAATAATAGGGCTGGACTTGCAAATACCATGGTCCGGTTGGATAGGGCGATTTGCAACAGCAATTGGAACGTCATGTTTCCAAATGTCGTTGTTAAGAACCTTCCTCGAGTTTATTCCGACCACTGCCCCTTTTTGATCTTCACGGATGGCATTCCTTCCTCTAGCAATTCGGTTAAACCTTTTCGTTTTGAGGATATGTGGACTAGCCACACTGACTTTGTTAATGTGCTAACGAATTCGTGGAATAACTCTGCTGGTCATTTCATAAGTAATCTTGGTGATCTTACTGATAAAATTCAAGTTTGGATGAAAGAAGTTTTTGGTAATATCTTTCAAAAGAAAAAACAGCTTCTTGCTAGATTGGAAGGCATTCAAAAAAGCCAAAGTAACTCTTTTTCCCACAGCTTATTTCTTCTAGAAAAAGAGATTTCTAACTCTTATCAAAACATCTTGAAACAAGAGGAAATTCATTGGTTTCAAAAATCTAGATCTAAATGGATAATTGATGGGGATCGTAATACTAGATTCTTTCATTTATCCACGATGATCAGGAGAAGACGTAATAAAATTTTGGCTCTTAAGAATGGGAATGGTAACTGGATTGATAATGAGGAGGAGATTAAAGCTCACATTACTAACCATTTTATGGCCCTTTTTTGTGTCAGTGATAATAACACTTCCGTGCATTGGAGGAATTGGGTCCATAATGTGGTTAGTATAGCGGACAATGCCACTCTTGCCCTAACCCCTTCCCGTGAGGAAATCTTTATTGCTATTAAAAACATTGGAGCTTATAAAGCCCCTGGACCCGACGGGTACCAAGCTGTTTTCTATCACAAAATTTGGGATATTATTGGGGATTCCTTCTGTGATATGATTCAATCGTGCTTTTCTAATAAAGAGATCCCCAGTGATATGAATCGTACCAATATTGTTATCCGGAAGCTATTACCCAATTTCGTCCCATTGGTTTAAGTAATGTGTCTTATAAAGTGGTGTCTAAAATCATCGTCAACCGCATAAGGCCCCTTTTGGACAATCTCATTAGTCCATTCCAATCTAGTTTCATTCCTGGCAGGCAAACTACTAACAATGTGATTATCTGCCAAGAATTAATCCACACTCTTAAAAATAGCAAGGCCAAGAATGGAGGCATGATTTGGAAAATTGACTTTGATAAAGCTTATGACAGAATATCTTGGGATTTTTTACTTGAGTCTCTCAGGTATTTACATTTCAACGAAGGTTTGATTGCTCTCATCATGAACTGTGTGACGAATATTGAATCTTCTATCCTGTGGAATGGGGAGTCTCTTCCCCCCTTTAAACCTGAGAGAGGATTGAGACAAGGGGATCAGCTCTCGCCTTATCTTTTTGTCATTTGCATGGAGAGATTGTCTGCTTTCATTAATCAGAAGGTCGATAGCAATCTTTGGAAAGGGCTAAAAGCCTCTCCTGATGGCCCTAGCCTCTCTCATTTATTTTTTGCTGATGATATTATACTTTTTGGAATTGCTAATGATACTCAATGCAAGGTTATGAAGGACACTCTGGATATGTTTTGTGTTGAATCGGGTCAACTTGTTAGTGGTCATAAATCAAAATTTTTTGTCTCTCCTAATATCAGTATTAGGGCTGCCAAACATTTAAGTACTTTATGTGGTTTTAATTTAACCAAAGACTTGGGTATGTATCTTGGTGTTCCACTCTTACATTCTAAGGTTTCCAAGAGAAATTACCAGTACATCATTGAGAGACTCAACTCGAAATTGGCGGGTCATGCCACGTTGGTTCAATCTATCACCTCTACCATCCCTTATTACACCATGCAAACCTCGTTGCTTCCGGCCTCTGTCATAAACCAAATTGATAAGGTGAAAAGAAATTTTCTTTAGGGCGACAAAGCGGAAAAAAAAAGGTTCATCTTGTTAATTGGAAGACTGTTTGTAAATCTAAAAAGGTGGGAGGTATGGGCATTCGCCAAGCTGGTAATTTGAACATGGCTTTGATATCTAAGTTAGGATGGAGACTAGCTACTGAGAAAAAACCTTTGTGGATCCAAATCCTTCGTAGTAAATATCTGAAAAAGCATAATTTTCGTACTTGGCCTACTAATAAAAAAGCCTCTCACACATAGAGAGGTATAATCAAAATTCATGATTTTGTGTTGAAAAATATAAAGTGGATTGTGGGTAATGGGCAACACATTTCTTTCTGGCACGACTGGTGGTGTGGTAGCGATGCTCTTGCTGCTAATGACCGTGAGATCACGGATGAACAAGTCAAAGTGGCAGATTTTATTGATGTTAACAAGGATTGGAATAGAAACCTTCTTGATCAAACTGTGGGTGTTGATGACACTAGTAGAATCTGTAATGTGCTGCTCCCTGAGCATGTGGTAGTTGAGGATACTCCCTGTTGGACTCTTAATCAAAATGGTAATTTTTCTGTTAAGTCTGCTTATGATAATTTATCTGTCTTGGATACCTCTGACAGGAATTGGACTTGGATTTGGAAGCTTAAGGTTCCTTCTAAATTGAAGGGTTTCCTCTGGACTTGTATGCATGGGAAACTTTTAACTAATCAACACCGTATGTTGAGAGGACTAACCTCTAGTGATACATGCTCCGTTTGTGATTATGCTTGTGAGGATTTATTTCACTTGTTTTTCAATTGCCCCTCTAGCACTCACGTTTGGTCCAGAATTTATAATGTCCAGGTTCCTCATGCCGGCAACATTGATGACTGGAGAGATTGGTTACAAACAAACATCACGCATGCCAAAGCAGACAAAAGGGAGTTACTCGGTTTCTGTCATGAACCTGGTTGTTTTGTGGAAAATCTGGATTGCTAGGAATTCTAAAGTGTTTGATAATACTACTCCGGATCCGATTAGCATTCATAGACAATGTCTAATTTTTAGCGCTGAAATTATCAACACTTTCAGTGATAAATTCCCTCCAAACACTCGTCAAGCTAAACTTATCTCTTGGAAATTCCCAGGTACAGGGAAGCTCAAGCTGAACACGGATGGAAGTAGCAAAGAAAACCCCGGACCTGCTGGATTTGGAGGAGTCTTTAGAGAAGAAAGAGGACATTGAGTGATTGGCTTTTATGGACGCCTTAAAGACTGCACCAGCCTTGAAGCCGAGCTTTGGGGGCTCCTCAAAGGGTTGGAGATGGTTCAAAGCCAGAACATGGAGCCTCTCGAAATAGAATCTGACTCGGCTACGACAATTGCTCTCATCGCCGGAGAAGCTCCTACTCATTCACCTCACAAAGTCCTCATACAAGAATGCAAAGCTCTCATGGAAGTCACGGGGTGCACTTTGAAACACACATATCGCGAAGGAAATCAAGTGGCAGACAAGCTAGCCAACTTAGGAGTGGAGCAGGACCACAAATGGATCTCCCATATTATTCCACCTCTTGACATCATCCCCCTCCTGGAAGTGGACATGAGGGGGGTAGCCTTCGAAAGGCTGTAATTCTATCTTTCTTTTCTGTTGCTGCTTTCTTTTCTACCAAAAAAAAAAAATCCCCCCCTCTTATTGGTCTCTCTCATTATGTGCTTAATCGCATTGCAACAAGCCAACAAGTATGCATTTCAACATGAAAGCTCATTACTGCTATCGCAAACTATATTTACACATGTTAATGAAGTTGGGACCAGATCTTGTGATCTATGCGGATCCTAACTCCTAGGGAGGTATTGAGTGACAACGTTTCGACTCAAATTTTGGTGAAAATAGGTTTTCAGATTTATTAGGACATATGTGCATTGCTGAAAATTTGGTGATAGAAATTTCGGTTTCCGGAAAATACGTAACTAACATCCAAAAATGCGTAACTAATACAAAAGAGATTTATTACAACTGACCAAAACGAACATGCCTAACTTTTTTGTGGTTTATCATAAGTCCCTCAGTCCCTGTTCGCATATTCATCAAAAAAAGAAAAATACGTAAGTGATACCATAAAAGGCGTAAGTAGTAAGCCAAAAAAATATACGCACCATACTCGATACACTAAGAAAATATGTACAGGCACCAAAAGTATGTGTGATGCAGTGCAATTCACAAGAGAATAGTTAGCGTACTATTCCAAACGAGACAGGTCTCAAATCCACAAGAATTCTTGAATCCACAAGGAGAAAGAGATTAAACTCAGAATTATATGGATTGAAAGATGCTGAATAATAGAGATTACACACCCTTTTATAGGGGAACCCTTGCAAATATTACTAAAAAAATAAAGTATCCCGGAAATTAGGGAAACTTCCGAAATTCAAATCTAGAAAGAAAAACAAGACTTTCCAACTGAAATTAATGAAAACGGAATGATACACAAAGAGTAATTGGAAATATAAAATAGCAAAAGCGTCTAATTATAGGCTTAAACGAAGGAATCTGGCCAAAATCCATCATCAATCATAAACTTATGGTCGTGAGTCATGACCGCGTCGCGATTCTGCTTCAGCCCACCAAGTTTGGGCCGATTCCGGGCTCGTCAATAAATTGCCGAATTTGGCAATTTTCAATTAAAAGTTGTTTGGGCCTCTGGGGCTTCGACCGGTCCAACTGATCATAGAATTGGACCTCTACTTATTCTACGTCGATGTGTATCATCGTCTAGAACTAGTCGTGCAATATATTTTTAAGCTACACCAACAACCCTTACGTAACTAAATACTGTATATAAATTGCCTAACATATAACATAAACTGAAAAAGTGCGTGCAACAGAGTAACATTTCTATTGTCCGTAGATTTCTTCAGTAGGTAGATAAAAGATCAGTTGCAATATTTAAGTTTTAAAACTTCTTTAATAATATATTATTCTTTTTTAATTTAAATCCCAAAGTCACCATTTAATTAGGTGTTTCTTCGTTAAAAGGAGTTAAAGAATCTCTTATTAGAGGCTCATTACGTGGACCATATTGGCTATTATACCTAGCCAAACCCAAATTTCATTGTTCCAAGAGCTCGCTTCTTAGCTCTCTGCTTTGCCTCTCCTTTTCGGGTGGCTACTAGTAGCTAGGGAGTGCTTCTCTACTAAACACTTCCCTCCATTTTTCTTCTACCTTTTTTCATTTCTTTCTATTTTTGCCCTAGGAAAAAGCAAAGGTAGAGAGTGGTGTCGGAACCCATAGGTGAAAAAGTGAATAGGCAAACTAAAAAAGGTACTTACTAAAGGCATGAAAACCGCCTGTAATACTTTTACAGGAGGTTTTCACGACCGCCATCTACACGGTCGTTGGGAATAAAAAGCAACTATTGCCGGCGGTTTTTAAATGCCGGTAAAAGTTTTTTCGAAAAAAATTTTGCTCAGAAGATTTTAACCCGTGACCCTTTGTATAGAGCCCCAGCACTTAACCACCTAACTACCAAATTTTTTTGTTTTTATTTGGAAATTAATAATATTTACATTTATATTTCACTATTATTACCTGCAATTTTTTGAATTTACCGCCGGTAATAGTTACATTTGCCGGCGGTTTCATTTACCACTGGTAATAGCACTTTTTCAGGCATTTTTATTAGCGTAGGTAAAAATGAACCTCGATAATAGCCACTTTTTCCAGTATTTTTATACTGCCAGTAATAATGGTTTTGCCATAGTTTCTCATCCAACATTTCCATTAACGCTGGTAAAAAAAACCGCCGGTAAAAGTCATATCTGGCGTAGCGACATTTTTAGTGAGCTCGTATTTGGCGACACACTATTGTGGCTAATGGGGTCCTCTTTTGGCGACAAGCCTGTCGCCGAAAGCATCTTTTCCGTGACAAATGTTCTTGTTGTCGAAAACGTCTTTCCGCGATAAGCTCATTAACTTGTAGCCGTGGACTTTTAGTGTCACAAATTTGGTGACTAGAGTAGGTCATGTAGCCAAAGAGTATAGGCGACAAAATCCATCTTTTGGTGACTTTTTTGGGTGTGGCCAAATGTGTTTTTTCTTGTAGTGAGACAAATTTTGGAGTGCAATTATAACAAAGTGGAGTGCCAAAATCAGTCTCCTAGAAACAACAACAATATACAAACTCTCTCTTCCTCTCCCTTTATTTGCGCATATGTTTTCTATATATATCATTGCCTCATTGGGTAACTTCGATCATAGACGGTTCACTCTACTTTTGATGGATGCAAACATCGAGAAGATTTAGCCGTGATATGGGTTATATCTTGAAGTTGTTGATTGTTCGACGATACCCTTGTCCCTCACGTGGGAAGGCAATAAAAATTTCAGGACAGCAATATAGTGCCTCTTTAATAACAGGCATAATTATCTCTTACTTTAATTTGTATTCGTTCATATATATAATTATAAATCACTTTTCTGTAACAAGATCCGGGTATATTTCACACTGTGGCAAATCGATACAAGTAGCTAAACAGCTTTGCTATATAACATACAAAGGCATCTCCTCCGGCAGAACGGTTCGGCAAGTAATAAATTTTGACAACATAATAAATACTAAATGAGGAATACCAGAGGCACTAACTAAAGTACTCAATGTACATGTGATATTCTTTTAGCGGATGAGTGCATCCATGTTTTGAATCATGCGTTGATTTGGGAATAACACGTGTACTTTTAGTATAATAATTTGTAAGTTATTTATTGTAAATTATTTAGTGTCTCTAGCATTCCTTATTTATAGTGTTACATGCCTAGTAGTAAAAAATTGAAGGTGCCAAGAAAAAAAATGTAACTTTAGCGAAAAGTCTCCCGGCACTTCCGGGAAAGGGAGGTTGAGGGGTTTGGTGAGGGTCGACTTGACAAATTAATTGACTTACAGTATTTGTTTGAAGAAGGCACCTTCAAATTTTTACTACTAATACACAAGCTAAGTAGCATAAAACTTAATGCACCAAAGCTAATTTTCACTTGAACCAAGGTGACGAATTAGCTTCTTCAAGCACAGAAAACAGTATTCTCCCCAATCCCTTTTACAATGAACCCTTCAACTGTTCAAATCATCTCAGAATGCTTCATAAAACCACATTATCCAGGAGAAGAGATAAAGCCTCCATTCCACTTGGCCACATGGGACATAGCCATGCTCTCAGTGCATTACATCCAAAAGGGCCTTTTGTTCATTAAGCCCCAGATAACAACAAATGAACAAGAAAACCCAGTCAAATCCCTTCTAAATAGGCTCAAGGAATCCCTCTCTATCACCCTCGCCAATCTCTACCCCCTCGCCGGTCGGTTCGCAACCCTAAAACAAGAAAATCCACCTTCTTACTCTGTGTACATTGATTGCAACAACAGTCCCGGAGCAAAATTTATCTATGCAACTGCTGATTTAACTATCGCCGACATTCTTTCGCCGGTTGATGTTCCTGTAGTTGTCCAATCCTTCTTTGATCACGACAGGGTGATTAATCACGATGGACATTCAATGTCGCTCTTGTCAATTCAAGTCACGGAGTTAATCGATGGGATCTTCATCGGTTGTTCAGCCAACCATGCAGTTGTTGACGGAACATCTTATTGGCATATTTGGGAAATTTTGTCGAACGCCTTCCGTGCACAGGTAATGAATCCCGAAATCCCTCGGCCACCAATTCTTGAACGCTGGCTCCCTAATGGGCACGGTCCTATCCACAACCTCCCTTTCACTCACCACGATCAGTTTATTAGCAGATTTGAAAGTCCCCCACTTAGAGAGAGAATCTTCCACTTCTCGCCGGAATCGGTAGCCAAACTCAAAGCAAAGGCCAATTCTCAAAGCAAAACAAGCAAGATTTCCTCGTTCCAGTCCATTTCTGCGCTCGTCTGGAGGTGCATCATACGCTCCCGTCGCCTTCCGCGCGACCCACAAACTACTTGCACCATGGCCGCAAATAACCGACGCCGAATGGACCCACCATTGCCGAACGAGTATTTCGGGAATACGGTGCTCACACTGACGGGAAAAGCCACCGTTGGCGAATTGCTTGATCAAGGGCTAGGGTGGGCGGCGTGGCGGTTGCACGAGGCGGTGGAGGGCCACTCCAGTGCAGCAGTGAGAGAGTGGGTGGAAAAGTGGATGGAGAATCCAGTTATATACACGCGTAGTCATAACCCGTATGGGTTATTATTGGGGAGCTCGCCGCGGTTTAGGATGTATGAGAATGAGTTTGGAATGGGGAAAGCGGTGGCGATTCGGAGTGGGTATGGGAATAAATTCGACGGGAAAGTGATGTTTTACCCTGGGTATGAAGGCGGCGGAAGCATGGATTTGGAGGTCATGCTGCCGCCAGAAACAATGGCGGCGCTTGAATCTGATGGGGAGTTCATGGATGGGCTCAATGGCGTCAATGGCAAGTGTTGAAAAACAAAATAGTACGAACATTTGTTCATCGTTATGGTCAAGGAGGACCAATTTACTAGCAATAGTCCAAGTATCCTTGCTTTGTATGGTACAATAAAATAAACAATAAATAGTCATAATATGCAATCGGCCTCTCCAAATTTCAAATAATAAAGCAGTGGGTTAAGATGCAGTGAAAAACAATTATTGTTTATTTTAAAAAAGGGCCGAGGAAAGTTCATTACAAGCACAAGTCTGTAATTCGATTCCACTCGGGAGCAGAAATTATTTGGCCACCCTTCTTGTAAACAAAAACTTGTGCAAAATGACTCTCTCATAGGGAGCCTGGCATGCGATCGACCTAGGGTCGTGCAACTAGTGAAATCGACTCCAGATCATAACGGAAAATCTATATCCCTATCATGAATTATGTGGTGACGAATAATAATTAGCAGAAGTTTAATTGCGAGGACTCTAACCCCACTCGCCACTTCCTGTGCGAGCCGTTGCTTAACTAGATTAAAGAGTTGGACAACGGGTCTAAAGGTTATTCACATAGTGCGATGAAAGCGAAAGTACAAGCGTCAAAACGATATAAAAAAAAACATTCCAAATTACTTAAAATTCGCAAGAACAATGATATTCTGACTTAGGTCTAAACGCATCTGTAAAGACAGATATTAACTTCTTCCCATCCTAACAGGGTTGATGAGGTATGGTTTCCCAAATTATCTGCCTACATTGTTTTAAAAATTATTATTGATAAAATGAATAAAGAATAAAAGGGTATTGCTTTAAATTCAAATGAATAAAAGTGTGAAAGTCACTTTCCTTATTCTTTTACCTATTTGATTAGCATTTCCTGCCGCGCTCTATGGAAAAAAAGGTACTTGTTTGAGTCCTAGTTGAGAGAGAAATACCATACGCAATGAAGAAAATTGGTGGATGAGACAAAAGTATGAACATCGAACTTAAACATGAAGCCCAATGAGCATGAGGGTATATATATGATACTCCATCCGTTTCAATTTATTTGTCTAATTTAGAAAATTCATCTTATTAGGGGTTCATACCGTCATGGTTATACCACTTTGAAAACTTCAAATTTAAAAAAATGTCTCATCAAATTCAAATTGTATTAGTAAGTTTAAGTTAAGAGAGAATGGGGAGATGTTAATTTTATAGACCTTTTCTTCTTGGGTTTTTCAAACTTTGACAAATAATTATAAAGGATATTATACAGAAAGAGCTGAAATAGCAAGAAATTACTGAGAGTGGTTTTTTTCATAAGTCAAAGGTGTCTGACAGTTTATGAGCACATCAAAGTAATCTCGTTGATCCATTCCACCTTCCATTAGCGCAGAGAGTAAATAAAGGTCATGACAACGTCTTTTATGATCTTGCCCACCAAAGAATACAGACTGAGACAGTAAAAGTAAATGAAAAAAAAACCGTGTTCAACAACAAAGGTGTACTAAAATATTGGCAATTTGAGATTGGTTCAAACATAATGAAATTAATTACTCCATCCGTTCCAAAATAATGGTCTCTTTTCACTATTTGAGACCTCTTAAAAAATCGCCTATATTTTCTAATTTATAATATTTTTTATATCAAATATGGATCTTGTTTGATAGATCTCAATTAGTTTTATTATACAAATTTTTAAAAATCCTATTAAACTTTATAGATTGTGAAATATAGACAATTGTTTGAGTGACACGATGGAATACTATATTAAGCATTTGGTACAAGTAGTTGGTGACTGCCGGGAAAAAAAGAAAAGCTGAGAGTAGTCCAAGGACAAAATTATGAAAACTTGACATACTACAAGTTCGTTCAAAGTCAACTCATTTGCAAGAAAAAACCAAGCAAAATAGAAATTTTCAACTCATAAAGATATTAAATTGATCGTGCTCGATTCACTATTAGGTAAGGTTGTCACCGTTTTCAAAAAATTTACCTACTCAAGGTTTGCTCGACTAAAACTTATTTGACATTGATTCATCATAATAACGAAGCAAATTACGTCTCTAAACAGATAGATGTTAAGTATTCATTAAGCCTTGTTCCACAAACTGACTTAAACTGAATAAGTCAGTGAAATTGGTTTATTGAGGGAAATGGGTAGATGTGTTATGAGAGAGTGACTTGTCTCGTAAAACGTAATAAATTAATCAGTTTTGAATTTAAGTGAATTTTGTGGAACAACCCCTACTCAATTTTACTCAACTTGGTTTAGAGTACTGTAAATCTCTGCAGTCAATTAGCCAATTAGGAAAGTGAATCAAATGTACATAAACACAAAGAAGAAAATTGGTAGTTGAGACAAAAATACAAACACCTTAAACACGAAGCCCAATGAGCACGATGCTATAGCCTATAGGGTGCTCCATCCATCCCTATTTATTTGTCTACTTTAGAGAATTCATCTTATTAAGAGGTCATATTCGTACCACTTTGAAAAGTTCAAAGGGAAAAATTCACTTTGACCCCCTGTGGTTCGAGTCGGGTGCGGTTACACCCCCTCACTTTCAGATATCTGCACATAACCACCATGTAGTTTGTGAACCAATTTGCACAGCTGACTCCGTTAACAGAACAAGTAAAATGACTCTAATGCCATTGTCGTCTTCCTCTCCATCTCTGGTAATCTCTCTCTCTTTCTAACAGTTACAACCCAAATCCCAAACCCAATACAGCACACACACACATATACCGTGGCTCTCGGTCTCTCTCTCTCAATACACACACACACACACACACACACACACACATATATACAACACATATATGCAGACTCTGTAATTGGGTTCCAAAGTGGGTTCTTTAATGGCTTGAATTAAACATGAATTTTTGCTCAGAAATGTTTGAATTCAACAAGTGGGTTAATTCAATTCAAATCCAATTAAACCCTCTACCAGTTAAAATTGGGAGAGTGAAGCACAATCGACTTCCACCCAGTTGATTTTGGCAACAATATAGTGGGTTCAAACCTGACCCAATAGATTTAAAGTCTTGGACGCTTGTTTCGACTTAGTTTGGCCTTGTTTTGACATCGCAGAAGTCATTAATCGAATTTGGGATTCTTTCTCTTCCTCCCAATATATATATACACGTAGATATTTGTGTATGCATGTGTGTGTATATATATAGATGCATATATATGTCTGTGTGTGTGTGTAAGTACGTGTCAAAATGAGCAGAACGAGGATCGAATCACTGATTAGTTTTGTGCTGCTCTTCACGGTGAGATTGGAATGAAGCAACTAGGAGAGAGAGAGAGAGAGAGAGGTGGTCACTGGTGTTGAAAAAGGGTTAGGGTTTGTGTTACATTCAAGAAAGAAGATGGAGATAAAGGGTAAAAATGTGCTTTCTCCTTTAGTTACTCTTCCACACTCTCAAAATTGGAGAGTGTGGTTCAAACTCTGTCAATTCGGATGGAAAATGTAACTGTGCACATTGGTCCACAAACCACATGGTGGTTATGTGCAGATATTTGAAAGCGAGGGGGTGTAACCGCACCCGACCCAAACCACAGGGGGTCAAAGTGAATTTTTCCCAAGTTCAAATTTTAAAAGATGTAATCAAATTCATTGGGTCAAAAATGGGAAATTTTATGAAACCTTTTGCAGAATGGATAAAATCAAGGGTATGATTTTATTAAATCTTCATAAAATCCATAGGAGAACAACCCCTTAGTTAAGATAAGAGAGAATGGTGAAATGGTAATTTTATCGAACTTTCTGCTTGGGTTTTTCAAACTTTGACAAATATATGAGGATATTAAAATTATAAAGTGGACAAACAAAATCTATATTAATGAATTGAGGCTTATGCAAGCAGTGACAAATCAACGTTCAATAAAAACTCCCAACATATAAAAATAATTGCGTAGTTGAATAAAACCAAGAATATAATATAGATTTTTCTCCAACCGGAGAATCGTAAATCCCAATATTGATTTGATGGCATGAATTTTGGGATTGGGATTTATCCTCCAATCCCGAAACTACAACTTAGATCCTCCAAACTTTTAAAACAGTCTTATTTTTCAAACCAACCGACATAAGAACAGGCTCGCAAGCAGGCTCATTGGCTAGAGTAACCCACGCTAGGCATTGAGCATTGTGGTGGTGATTGGAAAGCATGAAATCCATTATTATCATCTTTTACCACATTTCCAACACATTTGACTCCAGAAATATAAATAGCCTCTCTACTACGCGACTCACAAGGAAAAGAATCCTTCACTAATGACTTACGTGACTCTGTCACGATATGTGAATAAATATCCATGGATTGAGTCTCATTCATGTTATGTGACAATTATAAACAGTTAAGCATTTCACGACACGTAGTACTAAACTCTAAAGTTTTGAGAGCAGGACTAGTCGGATCCCAATTAAGATCAAAATCATCATAAAAAAGTCCCATAGAATTGATATCTGAAACATTGAGAGAGCAACTAGCTACATCCCGGTAAAAGTCAAAATCATCTTCAAATGTGTCAAACTCAAGCTCCTCCCAATGAGTAAAAAATGCATGATTACTCTTTGGTTTGCCCTTATCCACGGCAGGATTGTTCTTTGGTTTCCCCTCATCCACAGCATGTGTCAAATGTTTACTCAGTCCAGAGCGAGAAATAGAATTTATTCTCACCATCTAGCAAGCCACAAAACCAATCTACAAACCAAGTACTGAAGACCCAGTACACCTTTGCCAGACGTCGCAACTCAGTGTACGTAGTTTCAGCCCAAACCCAGTTAGTCGGAGGTTTCAACTCAAGAAGCAAACACACTGTCCTTGGTGATGGCTGTCCATTTGTGAGATCTTATTACTGATAGCGGAATTGGTGAGTATGGCTCTCAATTCTCTTCTAATCAGTGATACACATAAACTCAATGCATGCAGGGCCGGCATTGAGATTCTCGGGCCTAAGACAAACTTGTGAGGGAAAAAAAATTCTTATTGGAGAGGGAAAAGAGAGGCCACAGGACTTGAATCATGTACCTATTGGACAGCAAAACTAAGCATTTTCGCTGGGCTAGCTAGCTCATTTTTGTACAAGTGTTATGTTAAATATATATTACATATCTGGCTATATCTCTTTGGGACCCTAATTTTGGGCCAAAATTCGGGGGCTTAAGTTGTCCGCCTCGTGTGCCTTAGCTCAGGGCCGACCCTGAATGCATGACCATACTGTAGCTTTATATAGCACCGGAAAAACAGAGGATGATAATCTATGGGCTATATTTCCCGTTAATAAAAAAAAACTGTTCGACAATCACGCAAAGAGATCCCTGATAAATATGTATCATTCTGCTACGTATACAAGCGAAAAAACTTACTATTCCAAGAGTCAACACGTTTCGGCAGAGGCTAGCCGGGCGTCACCTTCCCACACCGAGATCAGACACTATAAAAGACAATCTATCTATTCTAATATATAAAGGGAGAGCACTAATTTGATGTCATTGTGTCAACTTTTCATTTTCCATAAATGACCCTCAAAAATTGACTTACTACATATCCAACAAATGCTTTGGGTGATTAAATAACTGCTACGGTTTTCTTTTTGTTGGCATTTAAGATGTAGTTTTAAACTTCCACCATATAACCAACCCCCGTCCCCCCACGTTTCCGATATGTCATCCTAATGTTCTTGTAAGACATTAATCATAATTGGGTCTTGGTTTTATGTACATAATTTAGTGGGTCAAACTAAAGACACCATTTTTTTGTGTTCTGTTCTCTGTCATCATAATTTAAGTTGTTTTTTTTTTTGGTTTTCTACTTTGTCAAATTTCCAATTAGCAAAGTTGACGAGATGAGATGAGTACCAATATAAGATAGATTAAAATAATCACAAAATAGACCCCTCACCTACCATTCAAACTAAAAAGAACAATGCATACCCAATAGGTCAATACTCATCCTTCCTTCTCCGAAATTGCTTAAGAATATCCTATTGGCAGAGTATTACCTCAAGTGATCTCCTTTCTTGATACCCTTAATTTTCTGAGTTTAAAAGCTCCTATTGGCAGAGTATTACCTCATGTGATCTCCTTTCTTGATACCCTTAATTTTCTGAGTTTAAAAGCTTGACAGGAAACTCCAACATAGCTAAATTCCCAATTGAACCAAAGGAGAAGGGTTAGCTTCAGCAAGCACAGAAAACAGTGTTCTCCAAAATCTCATTTACAATGAACCCTCCAATTGTTCAAACTATATCCGAGTGCTTCATAAAACCAAAATATCCAGTAGAAGAGGTAAAGCCTCCAATCTACCTGGCTGCATGGGACCTGCCTAAGCTCTCAGTACACTATATCCAAAAGGGCCTTTTGTTCATCGAGCCCCAAACAACAACAAATGATCAAGAAAACCCTGTCACATCCCTCCTAAATAACCCTTGTTCATTTCTATCCCCTCGCCGGCCGGCTTGCAACCCTAAAACAAGAAAACGCACCTAGCTACATCTATATACTAGGCTCAGATAATTTTTGTGTATGCCATGTCTCATGTTAAAATTGATAAAAACTTATATCCGGTCAACTATGTCTAAAAAAGATTAAATGGATAGGCAACTTTATCTATGGAGAAGGATATGGTGAAGAAGCTTGATCATGAGACTTAATTAGTACGTTTGCCGTTAAGAGTCCGAGAAGACAAATGTTTGGTCCTCTTAGTGAGCCGGCTCTGCAATTAGATAGTTGGGTCCTCTTACAATATTGGATAGTTCATCACTTACAAGTGGAAGATTATTTAATTTATATTTGGCTCAATTAGTGTTAATGTGGACTCTGCACTAAGTCCCTAATGAATTGAGGCTTATGCAAGCAGTGACACATCAATGAACAATAAAGAAAAACTCCCAACATATACGTACGGAATAAGAATTCCTAACATATAAATATAATTGCGTAGTTTAATAAAAATCTAGATTATAATATATATTAACATACTCACGAAATAGACCCGATCACCTACCCACTCAAACAAAAAAAGGATACCAATTAATTTGCAAAATTGACCCTACTTGTGGGAGTGGCTTCCCCGGAGTGACCTCTTTGGACCGCCCTGGACGCTGAAGGTAAGGGGGAGTCGCTGTGGCCTCACCGTGATCCTGGCCGCTGAGCAAAGCAGGCAACCTGCACACTGAACAACCGTGTTAGTGCCTAGCCCGGACGGTGGTTGCCCGGGACGGCACTCCGACGGCCTAGTTAGTGACCGGAGAAGACGATGTGTAATCAATGTCGGGAGAGAGAGTGAGTAAAGACTATTTAATGAGGAGAGAGACCGCCTTCAATACGGTAGGTGAGAGGGGTATTTATAGGCACCGTGGGGCGTACCTCCCACGCCCCTGGGTAGCTCACGCGCGCTGC
>JAXBDA010003407.1:0-34862 GCA_036023075.1 Gaultheria prostrata
CAAACAGCGTTTGCATTTTACGAGAGAAACCAATTAATCCTAAGTCTCGGGGTGCTACTAACCCCAAAACCAAGCCTATTTAACTACTCACTAACCATGTGAACACTAAGCATGCTTGAAAATATAAAAGAAATAAAGAGCATGACAAGCTACGATTTAAACTTGATTAATACGTAAAGGCGATGTTTACAAGCACTATTAATCAACGAGAAATTAAGCGCTCCAAAACGAGCGTTCTAAGCGTCTTAACCCTGAAACCCGGAAAACCACTACAAACGCACATCAAACATATAAATAGAGGTTAAGCGTGTGTGCGCGTGCAACATTAATGCAGATAAGTCCGTTTATATGCAACTTCTAGGGCTTATCAACATGTGGCTACAAAACCGAGAATGGAAAAAGAGGCGAAGCCGCGAAGATAACATGGCTAGAGGTGGTGCATGGTGCCCCAAAGGGCCTCGAGCGGGGAGGTGGCGGTGGAAAGTACTGAATGTTAAGGTTATTATCTCCTACTTCTCTAGCTTGTCAACGACCTCGTCTGTGAAAAATTTGAGCAACAAAAAGTCTTTATTAATCAATTGTAAATGATACAAAAGATTAAAATGATGTTAGAACCAAACTAAAACAAACCCTCCTGATAATTTCGGCATTTGAATCGGTAACTGATTTCCTTTTGGGAACGTTAATTTGTAGAAGTGGAAACAGGCATACGCAATGAGATTCCAGCTTTGTGCTAATTTTAGTATGTGATATACAACACAATAATAGTACACATCTATACCCTTTAACAAGCACTCTCTCCGTCCAAATTTGTTTGTCTACGGACATACATTTTCAAGTCCCTAAATATTTGTCGATTTACAAAAGTCAAAGCATAAAGTATGGGAAAATGAGTAAACTCAAAATGTAATAACCGAATTAACATGTATTGGAAAAAAAAAGTTGAAATCCCCAAAACAGACTAACAAATCTCAACGAAGGGAATAATGTTATTTGTTAAAAAATTACATATCAAGTCTGGGATTGTCTTTTATTTGAGTTCGATTACAGATGCTTGTAATTATGTCTTGTTGATCTGTGGCGTCATTTCCACAGTCCAGATTTTGGACAAGATCCCACTAAGAGGTTATTCAGACTATTCTTAAAAATTCTCATTGCTGAAAAGTTCTGTAAGTGGTAGTCTTGTGGCATAATTTTAATACTAAACTTAAGGTACCACAACCCCTTGGGCTGCCCCTGTATATAGGTAGTAGTGTATGAAGTTCGGAGAGCGATATGGGAGATCGATTACCCGAAAAAAATATATCAGGATAATGGGGACCCTTTGACACATAAAGTGCCGGTATGAAATTACATCCTTTTCAAGGGGGGGCTATATGACGACCGAATAAGGAGGACGAACATATTTAAATAGCCGTACCTCTTTTCTTTGATAACGGGGTTTACCAAAGACTTGACCTGCCGACATTATCTGTACTTTATCGGGCTTTATATAGTGTCGCAACTGTTAGGATTAGTAAATCGAAAGCATTATTATATGTTCTTAAATAGGTAATTCTTTAAAAAATGCTTTATTTATGTTTGTCACATCAAATGAAAATATATCTACGGTGTATAAGTAGTGTACCTAAAGTATCTTGAATAATCTGGCTCCAAGCACCATGTGAATAAAATTTTGTAAAATTGTGTAAAAGGACAAGGATACCACCAATAATTCAGCTACAAAAGAAAAGTATGTGTACCTTATTCATTTTATAAACATGAAATGAGTAACTTACTGACTCAAACCACTCCATGCCTTGAATTCTTACACTCTTTTGATTGGACGTGAGCTGCCAAAGTCCTAAGCTACCCAGATAACATCCTGAACGAATTCATTGTTAAACGACAGCATATTTGCCTATTTATACTTCTTCGTCTGGGGTAAGGATTACGCTCTTTCATCTTCAATCAAACCTTCGAATAGAGTGAGTGCAAGTAATATTATTTTTTTATATCATTTTACTGTGCACTGATACATGCATAGTGCATGTTAATTATTCTGCCTTTAAATTATTGTGCGTAGCTATTAGAGTTTGCATTTGAAAAAGAAAGTTAGTAGGGTTATTATTACAAATTAGCATGAGATGCCAACATATGATAATTATTAAAAACCATTGCTACATATGCCAAGGTCGTTCCAAATGTCTCTTAACCATCCGTTCGTCTCCTGTACCTACGAACAACAAAGAGTTACAAGAAATCAGACAACAGGCAACTACAAAATCCGTAGCTCCTCAGGTCAAACCGATATTGCAGCGATTAGGACGACGAGGCATGGAAAGCCAGCAACTTACATGCCAGCATATAATTTCCTTGCTAAATATGGTGGTCAACTTCGTCTGGGCCCCATGATTGAGTGGAACAGGGTATCTGATTTCGATGAATGGATCCAAAAGATTTACTATAATTCTTTTCTAAGATTGAGTGTTACAAGTAAGTAATCCTATTCTGTTCTTCTCACCCGTCTATAAAATCTTTCATAATTTACTTGTTGACGACATAATTCGTATCGGGATATCATTCGTTGGTTAACACTCAACACCGATATATGTAATCAACATCGTTATTTCAGATCAAAAGAGTTGTTGGTACGTGAAACATGTTACCGATTCAGACCCCGACACCGTGACGGTAACCATTTATCTGTAATATTTTCAAATATTTTTACGGTGACGGTAATATAACGTGGTGCTAACAACCAACATGCTTAATTATATAGCCAATACCACTAGGTTATGAACGAGCGTTAAATGGCCAAACGGAGAGTTTCTGGATCCTCATCCAAAACGGCGCCAAATGCTGGCCTGTTCACGTGGTGAATAATCACTTCACCGACGGGTGGTCAGATTTCTTCAAAGCTCACAATCTGAAATCTGACTATTCGGTTGTCTTTGGGAGTGAACGGAAATGGCTCTTCCACGTCGCCGTCATAGACGATGTATTTACATATGTTGTGTTTTGTAGAGTTGTTTTTGGATTCTTTTATAATGGGTTCTGATATGTGTGAAAGTGTTAGTGTATTCAATTATTAGATCTTGTTTAGACTTTTTCTTTTGCCAGATCTTTGTGGGTAAGATATTTAAGGCTGATTGGTCTTCCTGACTATTTCTTTCATTTTCAATATATATATATAGGTATTCTCTTGCTTTATTTTTTGGGTTTGTAGATATCCTTTTTTTTATTTAATATGCTTATATTATGTGAGTAATTTTTTGTTGTTCCTTTTCTTTGCTAATTATTTTAGGATACTACATGACATTGCAATAATCAAGAAAATAATACATTTGGTATTAAAGCTGCAAAGTGATAGATTTCTCATTTTCCTTATGTTATTCATTTATATGCTTTGTGTAATTCATACCATAATATCTCATTTTCTCAAAAACTTTACGGCATTGAACTTCATATTCTAGAATATTCTATGCCATTGCGATGATTAAGCAAATAATACATTTCCACATAGTATTCAGATTTACATTCGGTATGAACCATGATGGTATTTTCATGGGGAAAAACCTATATAACAGGACGAATCTACAAAGTGTTACCCGTAGAGTAATGAAGATTGTCGTGATCTTATTTATTCTAGACCCTCTTAATCATAGTTCATACATGAAATCTTGCTGAACTGCCATTTTAGAAAATAAGCGAACAATTTTTTGGGTAATTTCGATGAAGGTATGCTTTTTCTTTATTCTTTGGGTTTGTAGATATCCTTCTTTCTATTTAAAATGGTTATATTATGTGAGTAATTTTATGCTGTTCATTTTTTTGGCTATTTATTTTAGGCTACTACATGCCATTGCAATAACCAAGAGAATAATACATTCGGTATCTGCACTCATTTGTTTTGCTTGAAAAATGAGAAGTTATTTTGTTTTTTTTTAAGAATAGCGCGACATCTTGTAGTGAACACTTATTTAAGAATGAAGAGAGTTATTTCTTGTGCAGGTGTGGACCTACGTTAGGTGAGAAATACGCACTATCACAGGGTTACGCCACGTTGCAACATCTAGTAGATCCGGAGCTGCCCCCCTCCTCACCTCGCGTCTTTTTCACGTGATTTTAAAGGAAATTTAAGAAGTACGGCGAGTTGTTGTTTTTGTCCGTAGCTAGGATTTTCCACTTCCTGAATTTGTTGTCCGTTAGTAGTAAATGGACAGCTCACTTGATCTGTATTTGGGTCAAGGCAATCCATCCAGTCTCTTTCTTTTAATAGATCTGATAGTAGATTTCTTGTCAGAAGCATGCCTTTGACTAATATCGCACCAAAGACCAAAGAACTTGTATATTCATTTCTTTTTGGATGAGTGCGACATTTGATAAATTAATGAGGTTCGTAATTACACGTGAATACATTTGTCGTGCCGTGATAAAAATGGCAGTTTAAAGGTATTTGTGGAATAAATATTTTCGAGTCAACGTGTATTTGAGATAGTTCAGCTCACATATGTTGTTCTGTCTAGATCTCTGTTATTTTAAATAGTATTTATTATCTTGATAAAATCAAAGGAAATGAGACTAAGCCGGGCTGTTTTTTTTGACATGGGGATGCTTAAATGTTAAATAAATATGATCAACAGACAATATCTTGTCCATATCTATGAAGCGAGTGTAGGATCTGTGTTTTTTATAAATACTTACAGATATGGAGACAACATCTTTTCCATATCTATAGAGTAGGTGTAGGATACGTGCCTTAGGACCTGTGCGGCATGCGTAGATACAGTGGTACACTTATGTGCTAATTGAACTGTATACAAGATGTGACATCTCCCTAACTTCTTTCATGATAATATTAAAGAAATTCCAAAATACAACTGAATTTAGGTCTACACGAATTGTATATTTCCTTCCTCTTAATCGGTCTAACAGCACAAGAATTTTTTAGGCACATGTCTATGAAAGGCTCGGCCTTAAATTAAGACAGGACATGTCCCGTTCTTCTTTATTAAGATTTATTATTAATTGCTCGATCACGGCAGGTGTAAATTACTGTAGGTCCCTTCATACATATGAATAGGTTCTAAAATAGCTATTCAAATTCTTATAAGAAGGGAGTTAAGTGATATGCTCTATATTCCCAGAGTGTAATATATGGTAATTCTTGAGATGTTTCAGACTGATGAATACGAAGTTGGGCTCATTGTTGTTCCAGTTATTATCCTTTTCTTAGGATTGAACCTGTCGTTTCTTGATCCTCCATGGTTTGGCATTGTCACTGACCATAGGGTTATTATATATGGATATGTTTTATTCATTATTGGGTGGATGGTGCTGATTGTTATTTATAGTCCAGTTACTAATAAGTCTATTTAGTACTATATACTTTTGGGAATGTATCAATTTGGTCTAGCGAGAGTTTACCGAACGAAAAAGAAGTCACAGAAGAGAGTGAGCACACATTGTGTTTTCTTGCATGTGTTTATGCCTGAAACTATGCGTGCTCATATCTTTCTATCACCTCACTATTTCCTCACTTTCTGTTTCTTTTTCTTCTTTTCCTCTTCTTTTTTAATATTCTACCTTTCTTTATCATTTGGTTGTATTGTTTTGATAGTGTAGAATCCATCAAGGAAGATTATCTCTGGTTAATGAGATTTATATTTAGTACTATCTACTTTCGAGAATGGGGCACTTTGGTCTAGCGAGAGCTTACCGAACGCAATGGAAGATGGAGCAATCATAAAGCATATCACTGATTATGGTTATTATATTGTATTGTAATAAACCTTGTTTGTGAGCTTGATATAAACAGTAGCACCTTTCTTTATCCTTTGGTTGTATTTATTTGATGATGTAGAACCCATACAGGAAGATTATCTGCATATAAGGCTAAACTCTAACATTTGAAACACGGTCGTTACGCTCGCTTTTGTGTGGGGGTTTCCACATTATACATGGTTATAAATTCAAGGCCTCCAATGGAACGTTGTGGAGTGTCTAGGGTTTAAATACTACTATTGGATCCCCTATGGATGTACTGTTTAGCAACGATGGTAAAGATATGTCATCTGTAGATTATTATCATTGAAGGTGCAAGTTCCATTATTTGCAGGCATGACAATCGGACAATCTCACAACCAAACATATATATGATCATCTGGGTATCAAATGATTATGACATATATTCACTGCTTGTTATCTTACAGAACATCATTGATTGTGGGGGATTAAAGGTGCATAATAAATCAGACTTTTACGGAAAGTAAAATGCGAATTAGAGTAATTCCCTTTAGTCTCTAAGATATTTTGAGCTGTTTAAGAGCGTTGAATGGATGCAAAGATTTCGGAAGTGGACAATTTACAACTTTGTGCAAGGTAGTAATATTTCTATAGTGTGTACAAAGTATTTATCAGGGATAAAAAGATGATAGTATCTATAATTATTATGATTATTGTAGATTATTAATTTATATAATTAATCGAGATTTATCAAATTAAATTGTAAAACATATAAATACATTATAGATTAAACATTGTAGGAGTGAATCTAGAGGAAACACACCATAAGTCAAACTAAAAATATAAGGCCAAAAGAGTAGAGCTCATTGGGTGCTTTTTAAAACCTTGAATAATCTTCTCCCTAAATAACTACTTAAGGCTATCCATCCTTATAACACAAATGGGCATATTATAGCTGCATATTTTTCTAACCTTTTACTCGTCTCAATTCTTCGTTCCATTTATTTACAAATTTTATATTTATTTATTGTATGTAGATAGATTCTAACCTACAATAATACGCCTGATATACTATGTCCGCATATTGGTCGAACCTTGCACTGTTTTGTAACATATTTCTTCCATAGTAACGTCTCACAGGTCACAAGAGATGTTACAATTGTGGAAGGAACAAAGGTTCAGTTCTGGTAGTACTTAGTAAATCTACTAAAGTTGGTTGCAGTGCATCGTACCACTGTTCAAACGACTACTCCTACATTAGTACATGCATTTCTGTCACGGAATGGGGGTATTCGTCCACATGGTCGATATTTTTAGTATACAAGTAAGAGACTATCGAGTCATTATGCAGATCGTCATAAACGGACAAAACTTCCGTCTCTCTTAATAAGATTGGCTAGATTCTGAACTACAATAATTGATTACGCATGTCTGCCTATTTTTCAAAGTTCTTACTGTTCGTGGAGCATGCCTGCCTATTTGTCAAACCTCTTATTGTTCGTAAAGATATTTTGCCCACTTGCACATGTTGGAATCCTCATTAAATAAGCATAACCTACCGAATTTCTATTTTATGTCGCTTTGTTCCCGTTTTTTTTTCTTCCCGAAAACAGTAAGTATACTGTGGTCTTGTTTGAAACTTGACCGGTTGTGCGTTCATATTTAATAGCTTTTATTAGAGATTAATGTTTACAATAAGGTGGATTGTCCATAGTGTGGGTACTGACCCCACTATATGTAATCTTTATTACAAGAGTTTGGTACGCCTTGACATTTCGTTTGCATATTTATTTCACCTCATGCTTGATGTCGACATCTACCATGACCTGTAGAACATTCGTAAATATTTGATTATTTATGAGTTCATAATTTCTTCGGAATTACACAGTGTTCTATCAACCAATATATATGTGAATTTGGATTGTCCCAGAAATTCAAATTCAATCTATGACGACCACCTTATCGCCATTTGTTGATCGGGATTCCGAAGAATGGAATGATAATTCAGGCAACCACGGACGTGTCTTTATTCTGAGGACCGCCAATGGTGTATTGGAGGAAGTTAGTTATTCGGTTCAACAAGGAGAGCAGCAGCCATTTTTTTGGGCATCAGAATCCTTGATATCCAAGTATAGTCCCATATTTGATATCGGAGATGTTCTAGAGTGGTCTCGCAGGGATGATATGGACAGCTGGATATCAAGTGTAATTTACAATTCATTCCTTGCAATGAGCGATGATAGTAAGCACCTGATTCTTAGGTGATTTCATTTATCATGCTTATCTTTTTCTAACATTCTCAACTTATTTAGACAGCCCTGTTTGCTGGTTCGTCAAACCATATGATTTTGATACTGCAAATTGCCGATTGGTGAGTAACAATTATTGGTTATGCTGTGAATGACACTACAAACAATCTGCATCTTGGTAATTTTTTAATTATTGTTATAGTTTATGCCACAAGTGCCGGACGAAGTCCTCGGAGATTATGCTGGGAATTCGTGGGTCCTATTTAGAAATGGATCAAAGGTTTGGCCTGTGCAGATAGTTGATAATATATTGGAAGATGGATGGCTTATGTTCTGGGTTGATCACAATCTTGAAATTGGTTCGAAGTTGATCTTTGGTACGCAGCGGAAATATGTTTTTGAGGTGATAATATTAGACCGTGAACTAAAACGTGTTTACCATGAATGTGTTGTTCTACCATTGGGAAGTATGGATGCTGCAACACCAGAAGTTGCAGTAGCTAAGGCTATTTGTTGCAGTGATCGCACGGAAGCTAGCAAAGCACGATATAGAAATGTCTTGCCTGTTCCACCCGGACCGTCAATAAAATAAGAACAACTTTTTCCTGCGTTGACCGAGGCCATAATCTCATCATATGCGTATTGCTGTTCTGTATTCAACTGGGATACACTTTGTATATCAATATCAGATACCTCTATATTTTGTTCGTCTAGGATTGCGTTGCACACAACATCTTCGGGCTCGATGTTAGAAAACAAATCAGATATATTGAAATCTTTGATATTTTTACCCATGGTTTCAAGCAAAGTTTTGATGTTCTTTAACAAAGCCTGTCTAGCCGTAGACCTATTCATTTGCCGGATATTAACTAAGTCGTCGCACATGGAATCTTCAAAGGTTATAAAGAGTTGACGTGGATTAACAGGACTACAATACGCTAGTATGGTGGTAAACAAGTTACGCAAGGAGGCTGGCATTTGATATAAGGATGCCTCTTCCAAGCACCTTTCAATGCTCCGATCATCATCCAGCAATCCATAGGCAAGTGTTGCCTCTCTAAAGGTGGCGTACGTTTGCCCATTTAGAGTTCTTAAATTAGCATAGGATGTAGGGCATCGTACATGGTTCAATAGAAGACGAAGATAGTACCTTTCACCTTCCGCGGGATTTGCCGTGATGATTCGTCCAATAACAGAATGCTTTTTGCGAATGGTCCAACGCCTAGCCTTTTTTACCCAAACAAAATACGTTGGAAAATCTTTATATAAGTATCTGCCCAGCTTTGCTTTGGTATTATAGTGATTCATGTTGAAGAATTGAGTTAACATGGTTTTTGAAAAGTATCCAGCGCTAGCGATGTGGTCTAATGTGCAATTTTTTCGAAAACTAACCAGTTGACAATCCTCTAGGTGTAATTGCAAGCTTGTAACTGAAGGATGCATATCATGTAAGGAGAACCTATATATTCGCCAGAGAGATTCGGGAGGGGAAACCCACCTGGTCGATTGGAATTGCGTAATCTCGTCAAATTCATGGCGGTTTAGTGTATTGACTATTTGGAATACAACTTTGTCATGCCCTTTGTACATATACTTATATAAATATTTGACCGCCTTTATTGTGGAACAAACCTCTACATTTATGTGGCAATCAAATAGACTTAGGAGGTATGGATTATAGGGAACAACCCAACGATTATCTAACGTAGCACCACGGACTTTTGCATTTATGTTATTATTTCGTCGTCTGTATATAGAATAGCCGTCGTTTGAAAGCTTGGTTTCATTGGTGAATGGTTGAGGGAAATGATTCTTGCACTTCAAATGATGAGTAAATTTGTCGGGTTTCATACAGACATTTGTAAGGTTTAGATCTCCGCAAGGACCGTGCATCATATGGCGCACAACCATTGAGTAAAGCGCGGGATAGGCTGTGGGATCAGGTAACTCAGCCGAGATGTGGGCATCAAACTTATCTACAGTATTAAATTTGAATGCTCTTTTTAAAATGACTAACATGTGGATATGGGGGAGACCTCTCTTTTGGAATTCTATAACATAAGTGTAAGCTGCAACCGGACCAAAGAGTTCTTTTTTGATAACCTCTTTCTTAAGTTGTTCGACCTTGCTTCGGAACACACGTGTTATTAAATCCGGACGGTTTTGGGCCAGATCATGTTTATGAAGATTAAGTTTAATCTCAGACCAAGCGGGATTGCAGGTCATTGTTAAGAAAATATCTGGTTTACCATATCGCTCTACTAAGGTCATTGCATCTAAATAACGCTTGCGCATGTCTCGAGGCCCACCTATGAAAGAACCAGGAAGGATTATCGGCTTACCGACTTTTGAACCACGGGATTCACCTTGCGCAATACTGTCCACTATTCCTTGGTACAATTCTGCGCGTATTTCAGTTTGTTTGTTTCTAAAATAATCGAGCCGCGAGCTCTCTATTTTTATGTACATGTCGACAGCGAACTGTTGGAGTAGCCTACCGGAATGCAGGAGGATTGTATTCGTATTAGGTCGTATCTGAAGACGATAGGCGTAGAACTCTCTAGCTGAGACCATGTTGTCTTTCCTTGAATTTTCTTCAAATTCTGTTTAAAAATGCAATGGTTCAGACACAAAACCATGCCTGGAACACAGGTCCAGTATATACAATATAAATTCAATACCTGATGCTTCGCCGGCCAAGAGGTCGTTAGCGGTGGTTGCAAGGCCAGGGAGTATTGATGCTGGCGGATCGTTGTTGATGCATGCATTGTTTCTCGGTATACGCTTTATTCCTTGATGCCATCCCGGCTCACCCAAAGGGAATAGGAGGGGATACTGCAAAGGATCGTAACAGCCAAAATAATAGCGAATTCGCTGGTTATGACCATCGTGCAGTTGCACAACGATTTGTCTTTCTCTTATAATCGAGCTATGTTCGTTCTCTTGCCAGATTGCTGCCACTTGCGAAGCAGCTGGATTACTAAAGGTTCCGACATCTGTTATAGGATCGGCGCGCAGACGTATTTCGTGACCACACAATTCAGGCATTTCCCTAAGACTTCTAAAGAACATAGAGTATGGGTTCGAGTGCAGGATGTAAATTAAATCCTCTATGACAGGAGGTTGGAGGTTCGAAGCATAACTAATTCTATTATCTACTTCGTGCTCGGTATCATAGAAGTATAACTGCAAGAAAGCTGGAGATCCATTTGAAGGATACAGGCTATTTATATGATGATACACCTGCCCTTGGGCTCGAAATGTATAGATACCACTATGGTGTGTTGTGCATTCAGTGTCCAAGGTAACCCCGAAAGATGTGAACGAGAAAGCATTATTGTAAGCTCTGATATGTTGGCGAAAGTGCATTGAATGCGAGGTACTCGAGGTATAAAGCATGGCAAGCTCACTTGGAGTTTGGTTATCGTATAGCTTTACTTGCCCTTCGCAACAGCAGAAACCTCTTGGTTCATAAGCAAACCTTTTAGCAAAACAGTGCTTGCAAGGAGGGACTATGGGTAAGGCTAAAGGCTCGGCTCTTATCTTCGGCACCCTATGTGGACGATCGGGTATAGCAATGGGCCCACCACATATGGGCTGGCGTTGTTGTAGTCCAGACGATGTGGAGCCTATTGTAAGGCAGGTAAATGCATCGTTATACAACGGGTTACGAAATAGAGGATAGCCATTAACCAGTTAATGCAAGATTTTAGAATATATTACCTATCTCATACGTCATCTGGTTGGCATCAGGTAACATATGCAATGGAGGCACACATGGACCGCTTTGCATGAGTGGCGGAAGAACAATCGATTTCCGAGATGCATACAATTCCCTTCGACGGGCATTCCTATTATCCTTTTGTTCTTGTGTCAAGGGCATTCTTTTTTTCGGATAACTACTTGACATGATTATCTACAATATGAATTTTTTAGAAAATAATATCAAACTGTTCGTTTAACAGGACGGAAGACAGAATAAGAAAGGAGCAACAATCACTTATATGGACATCTAATTAATGCACGTATATATTAGGCAGATATATTACAAGCAAAGAAATATCATCAAATACCCAATACACAACAACAGTAAAGGAAGGAATCAAAAGCACAAAATATATTCATACATGATGGGACTTTCCTAAAAAACTAACACTGGTATGTCTATGTTGGGCATGTACCTTAAACAATTTTTGCGGGTGAGCAACTGTGTTTCCACGGATGCCACGTGATAGATTTTTTGATAGACAAGCCAATGCTAAAAGGCGTATTAATATAGGCAGGGCAAACCAACACTTAATTGGATTGGAATATTAGATTAACACACCGGCACGTCGCACTCATGAACTTACAATAGTCAATAATGGCTTTTACTCCATTTTGTAATGGTACTGTCTATAAGGAATATCTGAAACGCAATAATTCACCACCCACTTAGTTTCTCTATAGTAAAAGCTACCTACGCCTCGTCAGAAGGAGAGACCACATGGGTCTCATAAATGTATAAAACAAAAATGGGAATTTCAGACATGAAAACGAAGCTTCGTAGCGTCTGCACAAACATTACTCCAGTAGGTAGCATCTACCGAAAACAAAACTTAATGAATGCAAATTCAGCTGCCACCATAAACACCGTAAATTGTGATTTGGTCAAGGATCAGAACCACGGCCCATCCACACCAGGTGCATTATACCGGTGAATATCATACCCAATTGTCATAAATGGTATTGCGACTTCGAGCTAGCCTTCTTCCAGACAAGATGTCGACGTCTACAGAAAGTTATACTATAGAGCGAAGCAAATATCTACCACTGGAAGTCCTAATTACTATTTACAAACCCCAAACGACAAAAGATATATATTTACTCCATCGGATCTTGGAAGGCCCAAACACTGTTTACAAGACCACCATGAACGACAACATAAATATCTATATAGTCGAGTAGTTGAATGTTGTACACTTGCATCTAATGCTATGAAAGCTATATTAGTATTCCTATCTTGCCTATATTAGATAAGCAAACACTTAATTAAAACATAACGTCCAAGACAAATTATTATTATGCTCTAAAGGTTATAAAAACAGGATGAATGGTCCGAAAGGAACAAACAGTAGCCAGAAATCATACTTATCCGTTTGTATCAACATTATATTGATTAAGAGATATGTAGAGCAATGTATTTTGTTCCGTATAATTGTTGATGGATTCCCTTATAATGAGTTCTAATATGTGTTAAGGTTGTGTCTTATTCAATAATTAGATTTTATCCAGATTTATTCGTCTACCAGATCTCTGTGGATAAGATATTTAAGGCGGATAGATCTTCCTGACAATTTGTCAAGGTTTTCTTTTTCCTTATCTGTATGGTCTCTAGATATTTAAGACTGGTAGATCTTCTCGATAACCTTTCTAGGTCTTCTCTTTATTTATTCGCCTGGCCTCTAGAAACTATATGTTCATTCGTCTGGCCTCTAGAAACTATATGTTCTATTTAGAATGGCTATTATGGGAATAATTTTATGCTCGTCAATTCTGTAACTATTTATTCTACTCATTGGGTATGCGTGTCTCTACTCCCACCAATTCAGGTTCCCAAAAGGAAACCATTTACCGAATCGAATGCCCAAATTATCAGGAGGGTTTGTTCTGGTTTGGTCCTAATGATCACCTTAACTGTTTTATGCCTCCTTAATTCTATATTGTTATAGATTATAGACAAAGACAAGCCACAACCACTTTACACACGACTAAAATAGAAACGGCATTATATAGAGCCTACGTTGTCGTAAAAATTTTGAGCAAGTGCATGGTATATTTTAGTTGCGCTCGACACAAGTATCCACCTAAATGGCCTAACATATACAGTCATGCTTACACTATAATTTAACTAAACACCATATTTTGCTTAACGTTTACAAGTGATACTAACGGGTCCTAGAGAATAACACATTGGTCGCAATGCAGTCTGGAAAACTAACTATGTCAATGTTATATAGATCTTTTCACTGATGTATACGTCCTTAAAAGTCAATGGCGTTTCGTAGGACGTGGATTAAGGCTTATCCATGTTAAAGGTGTTCTTTGAGTCTGAACACTAATTCATTTATAACATAATCTACATCCCGCACACGTTTTAAAATAATATTCAGCTCTAAATTCCGCTTCTTTTACAGGAAGAAATCCTAAATCTTGCCCACGTATACGCCACAGTAACATAACATAGAAGCCACCTATCGAACCTCCGACTTGAAATCTTTTTATTGGTGTTTTTCTCTTCATAGCAGTGAATGGTTGTTAGTGCATGTTGTTCGTTTCGTAGGACGTGGATTAAGATTTATCCATGTTAAAGGTGAGAGTGGCGATTCAAGGCGATTCGAAGCTCAGGATCGATCGAGTGCCCCTCATCGCGTTACAACCACTTCGACGCACCCCCAGGTCTATCTCTGTTTCGATTTGGGGCAGAAACCAATGATTTATTTTTGAAAGCCTAATTTTTGAAACCTTAATTCGTGAACTGGTGGTGGAATGAAGGCTTCAGCCGTTTGCGAGGGTTTTTGATGAATTGGTTCCACACTGGACTTTTCACATCTGCTCACCTCATTGATATCCGAGGTTGAATACGAGGTTGAGCAGTTGGATTGATTCGATAATCTATTTCACCAAGGGCTCAAACCAACACTTTTTAATCTCCTGAAATTTTGGATTCTTCTTAACTTGTTCAGCTTACATTTTCTGGCCTATTGCAAAGGTCTGTTTATTTTTTGACGGTAGAAAGCACCTGTCTTGTTGCATTGATTTTTGGGTAGGCCAATTATAACAGCGAATGGTTGTTAGTGCATGTGGTTGTTTCGGAATCGGTGTGCCATTTAGTCCCTCGAAGAATATTAGGGAGAAGACCCATGCAATGATCACTTTCTTATCTCGAAATGGAAACATGAGTCGGCAGAGGGCAGGGAAATAAATTAATTAATTATTCAAGGGAGAATCGATCCAGTTTAGCTTGGTTCGCAATCTAATTCTTCGTAATCTCCTTGCATATCGTGCATAACGGCAATTCAGAGTGCAAGTAAAGTGTTTGGTTATGAGACAACCCACCAAGAGTCATGCTTCAAAGCATTACCAAATCTTATCAATACGTACCGGGTAGAACATATTAGAGTTCTTACAATTCCCACGCCATAGTTTTGTAGGATCGCAACATAACATTATTACAGGCTAACGAACCAGAGGACGATACCAAGACAGAATAAACAAGAAAAACGTAATACAAACGGAAGGCAATAAGGGGCCACGAACTCAGAAGCACATCAAGTTATGACCGCATCAAAGATTAGCAAAACCTTACAAATTTGCGATCTCAGCCTCCATTGTATCATCACAGGAGCGAACCAGATCTAGAAAAGGAGGACGCTCAATCGCTTCCTCAATGGCAAAACGAATGGGCAGATTTGACTTCAACCGCCGCAGAAATTCAACGACTTGTCCCCTCAACCCGTCCAGAGGAGTACGAGCTCTGCTCGTAATGGAATCAACCGAACAATCACCTACCAAAGTATCTAAACTCTGACAGGATCTGATAGCCATCCGTGAACTACATCGACGTCGACCACCCTTCCACTTAGGACGTGGCCAGGACTTCGACCTCGTCGAACCTTTCATCTACAGAAAACAGAAGGAACACATGCACTTAGAAGCCAGAATGACGAAACAACGCACAACGAATATGTTAATCACCAGGGGGGAGTGGGGGATGGTAGGCCAGACCTCCCCACTAGCTTTCGCCATAAATGAGGTCAACCTAACCGTAAACCCCACTCAGACACAAACATCATTGCACACTCATAAAACCCCTTCATCATCTTCACTCACTCATCTCAAGAAATAAAAGAGCATAATTTCTTTCCTTGTGTTTCATCCTTTTCTATTTCTCTAGGCAGTTTCTGGGTTTCTTTCCTCTTTCCAGTTCTTGAGGCCTTTGAGCTTTCAGTGGTCACCAGCTGAAATTGTTATGAGATTATGGAGCACAAAGACACAAACTCCTCAATTCAGGTCCAAGAACATGGTGGGAGTGCAAGCCAAAGTGAACAAGTTGTCATTCCAATTCAGAAGGTAAATTATTATTATTATTCGTTTCTTTTCTGCTTTTAAAGTTCTGTCTTTTAGATTTTCTCCATTTGGGTATGTAATTTTGTTCGATTTCATGTTTGTTTTTTGCCTTGCACATCTTCAGTTTTTCTTTGATGGGTTTATTTCTGTTTTGAATCTAGTTTATTTGTTTGATGGTTTCAGAGGAATCACCAATTTACTTTTCACAAAAACTACAATTGGTTTATGTGTAGACTGTCTAGTTGGTTCTTCACTTTTGTTTTCACCTCTGGCAATTGAATTTCACATGGTGGATTTGGTAAAGGATTTTGTTAAACCTAACATGTCCAGAGTCTCTTAATTTGTTCCAACCATTTACCATTATTATGGACTCATGAAGTCCACTAGATCAGCACTATCTGTCTTCCAAAAAATATGCTTTTGGGAATTATGCTCGAAAACATGTGGAGTAATTTGGAAAGATTTATGTTAACTGTTTAAGCGCAGAATAAACCCTAAACTTGATAGTTAGTGGGAAAAGAAGCTGGTTGGAGGCATGCTGCCATGCTGGATTGCCCTTTTCCTGTTGATTGTGCTGAATGATTGGGAATGCATTCTCATGCTGCTCAAATAATCTGCACTAATTTGTGGATTTTCACTATTCAAACAGTATCACAATTGTACAACTTACCGACACTTTGCACTATTTTATCATTGATTTATGCATTAGGTGCCAAAATTTTGACTATTTGGAAGTAACTTGAATGAGCGAATGTTTAGTCAATTTTCAGGCATTAACTGAATCCCTCTCCAAAAGATAGACCAGGCTTTATGTATTCATGAAGTCTTATATAAAGGAGTTAACGAGTAGACCAGGCTTTATGTATTCATGAAGTCTTATATAAAGGAGTTGACGAACAAATTATGTTGCCTAAACCTAGGCTTTAAATACTGTACCGCCAGCTAGAGTACCAGTTCTTTTACTGGTAAGGGATACCGGGTACCGATTCAGATTTTTTGCTATTTGGGTTATTTTCCCACATCAAGAAATCTAGCTTGAAACATGCATGTTGTTTAAAAAGAAATACTAAGATAGTCCGGTACCGTGTAGTACCAACCGGCAGCTGGTATTTGGTATCGGATTTGATTAAAAATGGTACTGGCCAGTATGGTTCAGAATTTAGAACCCTGGCCTGAACACACTATGCTTGAGAACTAACCACTATGTTTGTGAGTGTGCACGCGCGCATATGTATTACTCGTTTTTCATTAGATGTGAAATGCCGCAACTAAGTTATTGGTCTGGTTGCTGACAGTTACAGTGAAAAAATGCAAGAAATTTACACAATGCAAGTCAAATGCCTATTTTGCATTGCACCACTTTAATGACATCCCCTGTTTCTCTTTCAGGTAGAAGAGTCCTCTTCTATAGCTGAAGAACCAGCACATGGCAAGCAATGGAGGAAACCAAATCTCTTCCTAGAGATACCCTCGAGAGCATTAGAGGTCTCTCCCAAGGAGTACGTTCAAATTAAGATGCCTCCAACACCAACTCCCACTCCCAAGAGAGTAAACTTCGTCCTGACACCAAGTCCTTCCGATGCAAGAATAGGTGGCTCTCCGGGTCCCTCAACCAGAGGTAAATCTTCCTTCAGAAGTCTCCTACCGAAGATGAGCTTCAAGTCCAAAAGTTCTCAGTCGGATGTTGAGAGGGCTGCCAACCTAGCTGTAGAAGCTTCATCTCCAATGCCACAAGACAAGGCTTCTATCTCAAGGTCATGGTCACTTACGAGAATATTTACTCCTCGGATGAAGAGAACATCGTCGCTACCTGTTACACCGATTGGCCACTTCAACTCAGAATCTATTTGCGGAGAAAACCTTAGCAGTTCAGCTACTTTAAAGGTAAGGTTATTGGAAATTTTGCAGTTACAGTTTTAACCGAGGAAAAGGGAAAAAAGGCATTTAATTGAGTCCTGGGATTTGGCCCAACAAGAGTCTAATTGACATGGCATGGTTGGAATTTCTAGATATGGGAGGGGGTTAAGATAGTGCCACTGTCTTTTGACTATTATCAAATTTATTGTTCATGTCATTACTGTATAAAGTGGTTAAGTTACTTTGACCCACTGCCAGCATACCGTATACTGCTAGAAACTATAGTTCATTACATTAACTTTAGGGTAGTGATAATGCCAAAACCCAGTTTGTTGCTGCCAAAAGGCCCAAAACCCAATTTGTTGCTGCCAAAACTCACACTGAAGGTTATCATCAAAATGACCTATTTGTCCTCTTAAAAGTCTTAATCCATTATTTAATGCCACGATCCATTCTGAATTCCTACCGTTGCTCCTTCCCCAATTCTACTCTCTCACCCGTTTATTTACCGCTACCTGGAATTCTACTCCTAACATCGCCAGTTCTACTCATTTCTCT
This sequence comes from Gaultheria prostrata, assembly GCA_036023075.1. Classification (NCBI taxonomy): domain Eukaryota; kingdom Viridiplantae; phylum Streptophyta; class Magnoliopsida; order Ericales; family Ericaceae; genus Gaultheria; species Gaultheria prostrata. The sequence goes on from JAXBDA010003407.1 coordinate 18,501, forward strand.
ACCTGCGAAGAAACTTGAAATGAGAGCTCATTTCTTTACTGGCAAAACCTAGTTAATTATGACCTTCATATAGTTGAACTTTAATTTGGACAAAATCCATATCTTTGTTAAAGCTAACCAACTCGGCAATGGAGAAAGCAACTCGTTCTTTCACCGATTTCTAGTTCTTTGATTTACACAGAACCCATTCGAGCTCCAAAAACAGCTTCAATTTGATAATTAAGTCATGTAATTCGCGATCGAACCCTTGACATTGCCGTTACTCGAACTAGACCAAGATTCGAATTAGGATTTGCTCATCAACGTCGGATTAGTGTTATTCAGCAGTCAAGCTCGAGAAGGGCTTTAATGGCGTATGTCACTGGTGGTTTTGAATTGAAATTCTTGTGGATGAAGGTTATTTCTAAATCTTGTACTGGATCAAACCACGGCTCGGGAGATCTCATAAGTACTGACTTGAGAAGTCAAGAACGATCTGAGCCCGTGTGACGTCTTGCTTGGGATTTTTCAGTCGAGAGCTTGAGAGGACTTTAATGGCGGAGGATGAGTTGGGAATGGGGTGACAAGAGCAGCTAGGGACTAGGGAGGAAGAAGAAACAGTAGAAAAGAGGTGTGTTGTCATTGAAGGACTAATAAGTCATTTAATGGTGACTTTCAATGTGAGTTTTGGTAGCAACAAATTGGGTTTTGGCAAGGACATTTAGAGTTTTGTTTCTTTGTATTTCTTATTTTTATATCAAGAGAGTCAATTTTTTTAATCTTTCATTCTCAACATCAGGTGGTTGTGATACGAATATCTTAGCGTTCATTGTTGTGTTATCTGTAGACAAAAGGAGTGGTTCGCCCAATATCTCGCTCACTTTCAGTCCCTGACCTCAACGCCAACAAAGACGGAAGAATGAGGAGAAACGATTCATTTTTCCGCATAATTCCCTCAACTCCTCGAGTGAAGGAAGGGGATACAGTCTCGTCAAATACAACTCCAGCCGGAGATGCTGGTATTTTTGCTGTCTTTGGTACCTAAACTTAGTTATCTTTAAATGGAAAGATACGAGAACTTAATTTATTGGACTGGTATGTTGATTTCTTTGGCTGAATTTTGTAGGTTCCGCAAAAATTTTGTATGCTGTGTGCAGTCCATTGGCTGATAAGTGATTTTGATAAATGGGTAGAATCTTGGAAGTGTTAGCAATAGTGAACCAAAATTAAACCCTCTAGTTTCCGTATTTTGGATTTTCGCTCATGCATTTTCATCGTGATAAAAAAGAATATCTTGAATACTTCTTTTTCTGCCTAGTTGCCGAGATTCTTCTGGAGGAAAGAAACCTAGGAACTTCACTTGCTGCCAATCTAATGCCAAACATGTGTTAATATAGAGCTATTGCTGACGTCTGTCATGATGACAATCATATGGAGTAGTTATTTGTGCTTTGTTTGGTTGTAGTTTTGAGATCAAAAAATTGAATAGGGTTATGTAATTTTTCGTCTTTATTCTTTTTTTTTTTAAACATTTTAACAAACTTTTTTACTCTTTAAATAGATGTACGGAATATACATCCAAAAAGGAAAAAATAATTTTTTTTTTTATGGAAAATCATTAAAGACGAAAAATACGGATGAGGAAACAGTCAGAACCTCTGGTGATAAATTTTTTGAGAGGAGAAAAGTGCATAGCACGTATTTGGATGCCAGTGTGTGTGTTTGATAATATTTGTATCTATGGAATTATGTGCATATGCTGTCACGGCCATCTGTTCTAATGTTACAATCATATTCAGAAAGCATTGAAGCTGATGGTGAGGATATACCTGAAGAAGAAGCTGTTTGTAGAATTTGTTTTGTTGAGTTGTGTGAAGGTGGCGAAATTCTTAAGATGGAATGCAGCTGTAAAGGCGATCTTGCTTTGGCTCATCAAGAGTGTGCTGTAAATTGGTTTAGCATCAAAGGTAACAAGACCTGTGATATTTGCAAGCAAGAGGTTCAAAATTTACCTGTCACGCTTCTAAGGATTCAATGTGTTCGAAATCCAAATACCGGAGCTAATAGAACCACAGATTTGGAAATAAACGGATACAGGCAAGTGAATTATTTTATTTCTTTGTTGTTTTTCTCTCTCTCTCTTCTTTTTTTTTTTTTGTTTGTTTGTGTGTGTGTGTGAAAATGCAATTGCACCACTTAAATACTCTTCATTAACCTGCCTCCTAGTTTGACTGTTTGTTACTCTCAAACCTCAATCCTTGATGTTGGAACATTCCGAAAGAAAAGGTAACCTACCTTCTCAGGCTCACAGCCCTTGAAAAGAAGGGATCCGGATTCTTTTATTCCTTCTGCTATAAATTTAATTTTTACTTTGCTCTTTTAGATGACGTATATTTACCATCAACCTACATGCATACATGTAAGTGATCACCTATAGATATGTATCAGTCATCGACGGATGAAATCAGGATTTCATATACGAAAGATCCAGAACGACAAGATTTTGAAATTTCAAGATCGGTAATCTAAAACACGTAGATGTGTAAATATAATACTCAATACAAACCACAACGTTTAGGTGCTCTTTTCAAATAAAAACAAGTAAAATGTGAAATTACGTGGAGGGCCACCAAGTAAAGGTTTAATACTTATTTTAAAGAAATAGTAGTGCTAGATACTTATATAATTATGGAGGTTTCCAATGTGGATGTTGAGGTTCACAAGCAGTACTTTCTGATACTCCACTACATATATAACTTTCATGTCTCATAAAGAAGCTAACAAATATACTCCATATCATCCAACAGTAGATGTACAAAAAAAAAAAGATTAGATCATACAGACCAAGTTTCGCAAATGTAAAAATCAAGTGATTGAATCACATGTCTTCCTCATTGGATAAAATCTAACACCTAATTTTATCAAATGTAGATTTTATCATTTGGAAAATTTGGCTCAAGTACTACTCCATCACTTTAATCTTTGTCAATATAATCGTACCGTTGTAGGACGGATGGTTTTTTTTCCATGGATCTATAAACCAATTCATCCTCTCTCTCTCACACACACACACAAATTCTTCCGAGGCTTCTATTTTCTCATTTCCAGCCTATGTGGTTTTTGTGAAATCCTTTTCAACTAAAAAAATGTGAGTCCTAGGTGGAAAACATTCATTATAATGCTTGCATGGTTCTTAATTAAGTGAACATTTAATTTGATTCTAAATAAAGTGGACAAGTATGTTTAGTCATTAATGTCAATATGTAATGGACCCCAGTCATCGGTGATTGGGAGATTAAATCAGCTATTCTTGATTGATTTCCAAATAGATTCACCATGATGTTTCGTTGATTGGATAAATAAGCGCGCTCCATGAAGCAGAAAGGACTTAAAAATCTCTACTCCAGAATCTTGTTGTACTTAGAAATTGTTTTTCTTGAGGTCCTAAGACCTATTTTACTGTGTACTTTGAAACATCGCCTAATCACAGTCACAGATACAGCCAACACCCTAAATTTATTTAAAGGGATTTATGAAGTTGAGTCCATGACGGCAGATTTGTTTTCTTTAAACCTCACCAATGTTCGTTGTCAATCAGATTGTTAGATTTTTCTTGCTTTATTGGAACTTTTTTGTTGCTTCTTGCTCCGAATTTTTCCCTTTGTCTGCGCGGCTATAAGTCCGTGAAGTATTTTTCACTGAGGAAAATGATGCTTACTTTGAGTTTCACATGTCATGTGACAAAAAAAAGAAAAAGAAAAAAAAGAAGAGGAAAGTGAAATACTCCCTCCGTCCCAAAATGATAGTCCATTTTGGGACTGCGTGCCATTTTCAATGGCTTATATCTTTTAATGTGAATCTCAAAAAATATGCATTATGGATCTTGTTTGATAGATCTCATTGAGAACTTTAATACGGTGCGAAAAAAATTTAAAAATTATTTTGATAAATACATTATTTTTTAGTTTGAAAATTGCACGTAGTTTTGTAGTGGACTATCAAATTGGGACGGAGGGAGTATTTGAAAACAAAAGAAAAAAACCATTATTTGACGCAGATGTTTTACTTCTGTCCTATGGCATTCATATTAATTTTCATGTTATGCCATCAAGTGCAAGATTCTGGATACACATCCAAATAGAAAACTATTGTGCGTAACATCTGTGTTGGTGTGGCCTAAAGCTTTGTTTTATATTTCTTACTAGGGTTTGGCAGGAAGTTCCTATTCTTGTCATTGTCAGCTTGCTTGCCTACTTATGTTTTCTCGAGCAGCTTCTGGTAAGCTTTGCTACTCTTCTTCTGCCTCAAAATGGAGCAATAGTTCTCTTGGTAATATTTTTCACTTTCTGGCAGGTCGGGAAAATGGGTACTGGTGCAGTGACCATATCTCTTCCATTTTCTTGTGTATTGGGTCTTCTTGCATCCATGACCTCTTCAACCATGGGTATGGTTTAAGTTTGTTCTGAAATCTCATATTAGACAGATCTGTTTTAGGATAGACTGGTGGAGCAAGAAAATATTGAGAGTACCGAGTACCAACCAACTATGAAGAGGTATATTGCATGTGAGCAATATTAATGCAAGCTTAGGGAAACAAAAGAAAAAAACCTACTATTTTAGCTTCTTCACTGTGCCATCTTTTTATCTTTTCTTTTGCCTTGTACCTCCTTCATAACTGCCTCCATAAATCCATGATTGAAACGTAGCTCTTAGGTCAGAACTGAACTGTTGAACGACCCCTGCTGTGATATGGTGTTAAGTTTTTCCAATTAGATAAGAAGTTCTTCCAGTTAGATAAGATGAAACACTCTCTGTTTCAAATTTATCGGCGCGGAAATAGTTGTTGTTGAAAAATGTCATTGCTTGTATTAAATGCAGATAAAATCCCTCTTCTGATATTGTTAGTTGTTCTTTTTGGTAGTTCCCTTATTGATCCCAACTTTCTACGTGCAGTGAAGACAAGATTTGTCTGGGTTTATGCATCAGTCCAATTTGCGCTTGTGGTTCTTTTCGCCCATGTTTTCTACACCTTGGTAAGAGGCTCTCTACTTATAGTAATTCACAATACCTCCAAGAAGACAAGTGCACACATATACGGAATCATACTTGAAATGGAGTGGATTTAACTGTAGATCCAAATAAGTAGGACCTACTACACACAACATATTCCGACCCTGCAGATCAGCGCGACGGGTCCCAACTAGTGACCCTCCCAAATCGATGGCCTCAAAGTGCAACCACATCCCAGTTGGTACCTCATCCCCGCGAAACTGAAAATCCTGAAACTTTCAGTGGGAGCTAAGTGAGCACTCTTAACAGTGTCTGATAAGTTATTACTTCATGATTTCGAAAGAAGGGTTTTTTCGAATGTCACGTTGATAAATATTCCTGTCAGTGTACAGCATGGGATCTGAATACCTTCATGAGTGGAAAAGAACGGAGCGAGAAGAGAGAAAATTGTACTTAATATGCTTTTTTATTTACAGAAACTTCTTGTGAGAGGCTTGTAGGAGTGGAAATAGGATGAACTTGAGGTCAAGGTAAAAGCTTTTGTATTACACGTAAAGGAACGAAATCGAAACCCCTTTGCCGATGGGTTGTTTTCTTTGCAAAATGGTGGTTCACCCTTAAGTCAAAGTCGTTGGCAAAGAATGACAAAAAGTCATCTTTGATGCTAACTTTGACGGCAACTTTAGCTGTGTTAAATTCGTCACATTATTCGGGTTGAGTTCAATTCAATAGTTCCGATTTTGAAGTTGTGTCACAATAAAACTAAGGGTGAGTTTGTCATTTGATTAAATGAGGTTGAGGTGATAAAATGAGGTTCATTTTATCAAATGAGGTGGGGAGGTGATTTTATCTTCAATTAATCTGGACATATTTTCATTTGATCACCTCAAGGTGATTTAATCAAATGACAAACTCACCCTAAATTGGTGTTCAAAACTGTTTTTATTTTTACAATATTTTGACATAAGCAAGCTATAAAATGGGAAAAACTTAGATATAAGTCCAACGAACTTATCGATCAATGGGAGAGGAACGGGCAGGCATAGGGAGATACAAAATTTGATTGATAATACCAATTCTCGTTGGCTAGGCTGTTAGTGCTTCTTGGTATAAATTTAAGTCCCTGGTGTGCGCGAAATAAGAGAGAAGGAAATCTGTAACTGTAACCGTAACCGTAATGTTAAGCTTTCAGGCCATTTTAGTTAGCAAGAAAGCCATAAAACTCGTCTCTTTACCAAATAGAACTCGCATCTTTACCTTTTTCAGAGGGATAATTTTGTCTTCAAAACATATGGGGGAAAGACACAAAGATCAAACCAGAATCTTGTTCCTACACTGGTTTTCACATAACTAGGTTACTACTATTTTGTTAGGGTAATTCTATTAACAACCACGGTTTAGCTAAATACAACCACCTGAAATTTAACAAATTTAGGACAAAAATACCCTAATGTATAAAAACTATGTTGTCCCTCATTTAACTTGATTGTATTTAGTAAAACCAACCACTCACTATCCAAACCCAAAAAACCCTTACAAACCACACACTTTTGATAAAAAAAAAAAAAAAACCCACACAGGAAAAAAAGGAAAAAATGTGCCTCTCTTCTTCTGTTCTTCAGCCACCATTGTCATCTTCTCCATCTTCTCTTCTTCTACTCCTCCCATCTCAAACCCTAAAAGTTTTCACTCCCCTCCCCATTCCTCACTTCTCCCTCAATGGAGAATCCAATGGAGCCTTCCATGGAAGGTTCTTCCCGTCCATTGACCCACTATTCTCATATTTTGAAATGGAAGAAACGATAATGGGGCTCCAATTTTCGATTACAAGCTCCATGGAGGTCGACAAGGAAGATGATGGGTAGAAAATGGTGGTTTGGGAGGCAAAAGCAACAGAAGAGCTAAGACCCAGATTTCACTTTTATGTTTCTCATCGTTCGAAATTCAGATTCCCAGTATTGAATTTGCACAATGTTTTCATCATTTAACGTTTGAAATATGTAGCTTACTTCGGATTGTAAAACATGAATATGTTTGAAACCATTAGGTCCAAATTCCCGCCATATGTTTCATTTTTTTTTAAACCAAAATTTGTTTATATATTCAAACGTTAAAATATGACTTTAACCACGTACCTCAACTTATAATATCTGAATATGGGCAAATGTAGGATTTGTTCATAAATTCAAACTTAAAAATATGAACTCAGACACTTAGTTCAACTTATAAAATCTGAAGATGGGCAAGTGTCAGATATGTTTATATTTTCAAACATTACAATATGAATTCAGACACTTAATTCAAGTTAGTATAAAATCTGAAATGGGAAAGTGTAGGATTTATTTATATATTCAAACATGACTTTTTAGTCGGCTTATGTGACTTTTTAGTCGTCGCAAACAAATCCCGAATAAGTATTTAGTCGGCACTTTAGTCGGTGAATGTATTTGCCGACTAAAAAATGCTTTGCTCAGTAAAATGAGTGTTTTTGCCGGCAAACATTCACAGACAACATTTTAGTCGGCAATTATACTTTAGTCGATAAAGGGGTACACCGATCACTGAGTGATTAGTGCGCACGTTTACCGGCTAAAGTTTACTCGGTGATTCAACCCCTTTACTGACTAAATTTTACTCGGTGATTAGTCCAAACGTTTGCAAGTGCATACGTTTACCGACTAAAAGATTAGAAGTTTAGTCGGTAAAGGTTACGTAACACCAGGTAGGCGTAATTGACGTGATTGGGACACCTATCCTGGAATCCTAAAAACTAACACAAATTTTTCATATTTTCATTCTCATGTAATACATTGTCAACAATCATTCAATCCACAGTTGCCAATCTACTACAAATATAAGAAATTGAAATTCACAAGCATAATGTCATAAATCTCTGTCCATCATATATTTACTTCACATCTCAAATCCAAATTTCCAAAGTGCAAATTAAAAATACTGTCCAAACACGGTTACTCCATATGTAATGTTAAACAAAACGTATCCAAAACCCCTAGAATGCAAATGGATAGCCTTGTTATGCACAAATAATAAATACTAGCACTGCTATGCATAGATGAGAATCTGTTGTGACGATCATGTGAATAACACTGATGCTAATCCTCCAATGAGTTTAATCCAATTCAAAGATACAACCTCAACCATGAAACAACATGAACACTCCAATTTATAGGTTAAGCGGGAAAAGAACAGTTTTATCTTTTATTGATAACACAAAGTTTAGCAAGAGTTGTTGATATCTCCACCAACAAGGACTCTTGCTTCAGTGGGAAACACCTACTAGCATTAAAAATTCAAGTTTTAATAATTGAACACATATTACAAATTTATATTTTAAATGTTAAGCTCTTTACTACGTTTCAGACATAAATAATTGATTTAAATCTACACATCCCACGTTTGCCAATATTCGGATTTTTAAACTTGAAGTAATTGGATTAGTTCATATTTCAATTTATGAATATTTAAAACAAACTCGGATTAAAACAAATGTGAAGTATGCGGCGAAAATTAAATCTACTAGTTTCAAACAATATCATTCATGTTTTAAAATTCGAATTAAAGTACATCTTTCAAACTTTAAAATCCGAAAACGTTGTTAAAATTCAATATTGGGTATCTGAATAACGGACGACCAAAATGGTTCGAAACCCAACAAATGATGTACGGCCATGCCATCGACCCCATCGGTTGCCTTTCTCCGAATTTCTGCTAAATTTCTCAACCCTTCACTTGATTTTCAGCCACAAACCCAGCAAACCCACTTGATTGGTAAATATAGTATACTACTCCAAGAAGAGGAAGACGATGTATAAGATGGAGGGGAGGGAAATACTTTTAAGAGTTTGTGTCCTGACCATTTTTGTCGGCAAGAGAGACGATCGCTGGTGAGAAGAAGAGAAGACGTTGATGAAATGATTTTGGGTTTGGGTTTTTTTTTTTTAATTTTCTAGGTTTTAGATTGATAGGAGGGTATATTGGGAAGTAAATAAATGTTAAGGAGGAGAGGGGTAGAATGTTGTGCCGAAACCCGAAGTTCAGAATATAAACACACCAACAAGAAAACAAGACACAAGGATTTACGTGGTTCCCCCCAAAGCACGAAGCTTTAGAGGTACGTCCACAGGGAAAGAGCAAGAGGATTCACTAAAAACGGGGAGAAATACACAGAGCCGGCTATACCCGTAACTCTCACTTGAAGCATCCACACGATATCTAGGAACAAATCTCTGAGGCGCGACCTACAGAGCATCAAACGTCTCACAAATACGATAGAGACACACACAAACCCTAGATATCTCAAATCCCAACTCAAGACAAAACCCTAGGAGGCCACAAGGCTCCTATTTATAAGAAAGTACAAAAAAATTAGGTCAAAACACAATTAAAACGCGCAGCCGCCGCCCCGTTTGTCCGGACCAAGCTTACCTGGTCCGGACCCGAGATGCTGGAGGAAAACTACACCAACCGGGACCCTTCGTCCGGACAAAGAAAAACCCCCGTCCGAACGAAGCATACTGCAAGCTTCCAAAACGTCCCAGATTCGCTGGTCCGGAACCGACTTCCCTTGGTCCGGTCCAGAGATGCTGAAACTGACCTTTTCGCACCAAAATTTGTACCTTTCTTCGAACATCTTGAATTCAAGGCATATCTCCAACATAGAATGGGAAGTAAATAAGTGTTAGGAAAGAAAGGGGTAGATTGGGAATATTTGGGAAATTTTTTGGGTGTATTTATCCAAAAATGGGTTGCAATTTCAAATTTTGGTTTTAAGTTTTTAATTGGTTGTATTTAGCTAAAATGTGGTTGTTAATAGAATCACCCATTTTGTTAACTTTCTTTTATTACTCACTGAGAAAAAAACTTTCTTTTATTAGTTTGAGGCATAAAAAAATTAGTAGCTTGATAAACTGGCTACAAGTACAATACTAACTTTGGCCGAGGAAAAAAATGAAGAAGCAAAAATAAATAAATAAATAAAAAGATTAAGGTGAAAAATGAAAACAAAGGGAAATAGAAGGGCTGATTCTAGTATTATTTTAGTTTTTCTTTTTTTTCCCAATTTGGCATATTGCTCAACTGGGACTTTTCCTCGCCGTCTTGCTTGTCCTGTGGCTGCGGCGTATGACGATGATGAAAGCTATTCCGCCCATAATCGCAGAGAAATACGTTCTCGGAGGTTCTCTTTGAACACAACCGTCAGTCTCTCTCTCTCTCTCTCTCTCTCTCTCTCTCTCTCTCTCTCTCTCTCTCTCTCTCTAAAACTTCCCTCTATCACCACAGATATCTATATCTCTCTCCACTTTATTCTTCCCAGTATGCTGGATTCCTGTATGATTTATGCCTAAGTTCACTCCCTCTCCAGGTGTGCCGAATTTTGGACTTTTGCATTTGCTGCCGCGCAGTAGGAGATTTGGAGGGGGATTTCCGAAGAAGACAGCAGCTTGTTGTAGTATGGATAGATGCGATGTGAACATAGAAACTATCAATACTAAGTTGGGAGTAAATGTTTGCCCAGCAACCGAAGCTGATGCCGAAGAGGCAATTCAAGCTCTGAAATCTGGCAAGGTCATTGCCGTCCCCACTGACACTCTCTATGGTTTTGCTTGTGATGTTTGGTATGCCCCCTTTCACAAATAGTCTGTAAATGGCGTTTCGTATTTTGTTGTTGTTGACATTCTGAACATTTTAGGGCTCATGTTTGGCCAATTCTCCACTTTGCTTCAATTTCAGGTCTGAAATATGGGCTAGTGAGTTAAAAAAAAAAAAGAAGATAATTAGTGATGTCAATGATATTGCGAAACGGAAGGGATGAATTGGGAAATGTATTTTTTTTTTCCTTGTGGTTCACTGTTAGCCGATACGACAAATATATGCTTTGGAGATTTCAGATTTCTAATTGGATTAGAAGTCTTTCTATATTTTTGTTCTTCTCTTTGGAAGGGTATATGGATGAACCAAGTCAGTTCAAACTTCAAAGGTGATATTTTTGCATGGTAGGTGGAGCAGATTTTAATTATTCTAAAAGTATGGAGAAAAGGGGTGTCTTCCCAATTGTTGTTGCGTGTAGAACGAGATAGGGAACGATGGAATACTTAGGTGAAGGAAAGGCTTTGATTGACCCTTCTTGGGAAACCTCCTAGACCCTTGTATCTCCCGCCTTTCATTAACCTTCTCATCGTGTCAACCAATGTATAAAACCAAAATATCAGTAAACAGGTTCTGTTTTGAACATATATATTGAAAGTTCATTATTGTCGCTTGTCCTTCCAAATTATTTCGGTGATTTTGTAACCTCTCTTGTTTGAAGGATTTAGGCATTGTATGCAATGCGATTCTTACATGTGTTATCCACTTGATTGATACTGTGATACATTTTCTGCTTGTGCTCTTTCTCATAACTCATGCATTCACTTCATATGGAGCCTATTGCAGCTCTATGGAAGCAGTTAATAGGATCTATGAGATTAAAGGGTGTAAACATACAAGTCCTCTGGCAATGTGTTGGGGACGTATCAGATATTAAACGTTTTGCTTTAACAGACCATTTGCCTCGTGGGTTGCTTGATTGTCTCCTTCCGGGACCTGTAAGGCTGTAACTGTGGTGCTAGGCTGAGGTTTGTAACTTACAATTACCTTATCTACGTAAATTTGGATCTCAGATATTTATTGAGCACAGTTTACTTCAGTCATATCTTGCTTTGCTCAATCACAATGGCTGAACTGGCTACAGTGGTGGTTATATGCTAGAAAGTAAACTTTGGAGGGACTCCTACACGTACATAGTTGATTTCCAGTTCTATTTTTCTGTTTTTGCTTGAAATAGTAGAATTTGGATACATTGCAGGGGAGTCAAGTATTCTAGAGAAGTCCTTAAACCCTGGATTGGATAGTATTGGAGTTCGAGTTTATAAGAGTTATTGCCCGTGGATCTGGAACTGCACTAGCCCTTACAAGTGCAAACCTAAGTGGGCAACCTAGTAGTGTTTGCATTAAAGATTTTGAGAAACTCTGGGAACACTGTGCATATGTTTACGAAGGTGGTGTGCTTCCATCTGGGCGAGCAGGATCAACAGTGGTGCAACTTACAAAGCCAGGAAAATACAAGATCCTTAGAGCAGGGAGGTAAGACTGAAATTCCCAAATCTGTAGGAATGCTTTCATGCTGCATATTGTATGGTTTTGTCATTAAATGCCAAAAATTTCGAGCTGAGAAAATTTTAATTCAAGAAGTGATGCATCATTAATGCTTTTTGAATAAAGAGAATTTTTCTTACCGCCCTTGAGGTTCGTGCATTGATTTCGCCACTTGTTTGAAAATCAGCAAAAACCTCCTCATGCTTCACTGCGTTTGGCTCTGTTAGATAGAATCATAGATTTGTAAATACGGTCAACCACTTGATCGGGCGGATTGTCTTTTATACCGTGCATTATTAATAAATTCATTACTGTCAATATGCTACTGCCATACTCTATCATTCTTCCTCCTTTCTGTCAGATAGCCTTGAATTTGCTTTGATTGAGATTCTAAGTTTGCAAGGTTTGAATTTGAATTCGCCTTATGAGCCACGCGATTGAAATGATAGGATAATATCCTATCACGTAAATATGTGCGTTAGTCCTACTGAAATCATTGGTTTTTGACATGCGAAAATAAATCATTAATCTATCAGCTGGGCTGGTGAAGCTTAGCTTGCTTTATTGTGAACGTGTCTTGCCCGTATCTGTAGCGAAGAAAACCAGGGTGGACTAATTCTGTCCTGTTTTGGTTGTATTTGCAGCGCAAAGGAAGAAACTGTTGCGGTCCTTGAGAGACACTCTCTACTAGACGATGCGATGGATACATAACAAGACGTCCAAAGCATTGAGATTGACAGCAAGCTTTAGCCGGAGACGATATGTTACCATGTGTGAAATTGCTTCTGTACACTGGTTAAATTTTCCTGTATGTTATGGATGGTGAAGCTATTTTTACTGTACACTATTGCCGTTGTGAAGCTAGTTTTTTTTTTTTCTTCGACAAGTAACCTTGGCAATTGTTCATGCACCATTGCACCTTGTTCTACAGAGATTGCTAATTATGAAAGTATCATTAGTCTCTTTTTGTCCTTTTTTTTTTTTTTTTTTTCCAAAAGGTACTGATGTCTCTCTTAGATCTGGATGATTCAAGGTCCGTTATGGTGGTGAAACCACTAGCCATGTTGTTGATGATGGTGAGAGCAAGAGAATTGCGACAATCACCAATTATTTTTGCGCACCCGTACTTTTCTTAGATAGGATTAGTTATGTCGTGAAGGGGTTAAAGCTTGCCAGATCTCTCTCTCTCTCTCTCTCTCATAAACCTGAGAACATGGTGGTGTTGTCATTTTATGAGATCGCCTAAAGCAGCCTTGTCCTTGTTACGTTATGTTCCATCTTACGAACATTTATGGAACTATCACGAATGAGCTTGAGCAACTATGTTTTCAGAGAATCTCAACTCGAAACTTTCCACTGAATTTTACTTGATCTATTTTTGGGTTCAGAAATTAATCTTCATCTATGCTTGAGCAACTATGCCTAATCCCCGAAAAGCTGTTCTTCATTATTTTGTGGTTTGTAGAAGAAAACGAATACGAGATTTCAAATAACAAACTTTCTGGGAAAAAAAATCCATTTCTAGTTCCGTATTGCTGATGTTGTTTTTCCCTTAATATTTTTCTGTATCTGAATTTGAAGATGTACTATTACTTAAGGAAAATGACAATTTCCTTTTTCACATATTCTGAACGAGTTAATTCGTTTAGCTGTGGTAAGTCATGGAAGGCCATCAACATCAACTAAGTTAATTCTGAGGGTGAAAATTTCATGTTGTAGGTTGTCATCACAATGTTTTATTTTAATAATTTAATGTTCGGACCAACTTACATATCAAAAATTATATTTTCCGAAACATTTACGGTGGTCTAAATCGCAGTGAATACAAAAACAGAAATCTAACAAGGATCTTTTTCATATTGCTCCAAATTCGGCAGGACATGAGTGTGACCTTGGCCCGTTCAAAGGAATGCAGAACCTTGTGTAAACCCAGAGTAATTATTCAGCCCTAGCCACGCCACGTGGTGCTCCAGACTCTTCGCTAGAATTGCCACCATACATTGTTGTGGGATTCAAGAGAAATTTTATGAAATCAACCACAATGTGTGGTGGAAAAGGGGCCTCGGACATTACTGGCGGTTCCCAGGGGCATAGGATAATTTCTAGTTAACCCGAGTCATTTATTGGGTATACATTACTTATGCCTCATAATTACATCTACACGTACATAATTGACCCTTGCCAGAATAAATTGCATGTAGACCGTCATTTTAATTTTTAAGGAAGGGGCTGAAGCTCTTTCCACGGAGAAAATTTTCAATATAACAGTTATTTGTCGTCCCTTCAGGGACATCCGATGAAATTGGAACAATTATTTATCACATGGAGTGAGACTTATGCATAAATGAAAACTCTCTCATGTGAAATGGCGTTTACAAATAACCGTCTTATCAAAAAAAATTCCTTTCCACGAGCCATTGCTTCGACAGAGGGAAACTCTTTTTTGTTTTTGACTGCAATTCTTTGACTAGCTCTGCGACTGTGAGACTGTAACTGTAATTCTCTGTCTTTGGAACTGCTGAACTTAAAAAGGCCGAAAAAAGAAGTCATAATCTGGCCCTTAATGAATTCCTTTAGGTCTTTCAAGTTATTTTAGCATTTTTCTCTCGTATCCCTCTTTTTTTTCTGCCTAATCTATCTTCTGATCACTGATCTCAATTCTCATGGCTTTTGTGTAATCCCTCCATCCCATCCGGTTAGCATTTTTTGCCGTCCCAAAAAATTGTCTCACTTCAAAACTAAGGGCAGGTTTTCCGTTAGATAAAATGAGGTGATTTTATCACCCTTTCACCTCATTTGATAAAATGAGGCATTTGGTAAAATGAGTCCAGTGAGGGAAGGACAAAAGAGAAAATTACGGCTTTGCTCCCGGATTCATTTGAAATGTTCATTTTTATTATATATGGTGGGGCCCCTTAAAGAAAAGGAAGGACAAAATGGTAAATGATGTATTGGGTGGTGATTTAATCACATTTGGATTTTATTTAATGGGAAAGAGAGTGATTTTATCAAGTGCGTGACTTTATGGGATCTAATGAAAAACTCGGCCTAAATGAGTAATAGATGATGACTTTCCTCTTTTACCCTTTCATTGTGAAATTACTCATACTAAAAATAAATTTTAAATTTAAAAAAAAATAATGATTGAAGGGTAAAATGAGAAAAGTAAATTTTTAAAAGTGCAATAATTGTGTTTCCTTATTAGTTGAAATTCCCAAAAAGAAATATTAAATGAGAACCACTCAACAGATTTTCATTTATATATAAAAAAAAAACTATTAGTAAATTAGGACGGAGGGAGTACGAAGTTGATGGTTTCCATTGGTGCAAATCTAATCAGAGTTCACGATATACATGTACACCACCACTACACTATCAATAGTGCGGGACGCACTCGGCACTCACGCACAAAGGATGGCAGATCTTCCCATTCAACTCTTGTTAATTCCACTTCCAAATTCAAATTCCATCACAGCTAGTCAGCTACGGGCTATGGCTAGTTTTTTTTTTTTTGTTGTTGTTGGAGAATTAGGGTGTTTGAGTCCATTTAAGTATATTACGAATAATTCTGAACAACACTCTCAATTACTCACTAGTTGGAGGCTCAATTAAGTACGTTAGTATCAAGAAGATTCTGAACGTCAAACCTTAAATGGAGCAAATTCCTAAGTTTTCGGACTTGACCACCAGATTAATTATGTGTACTTGATGACTTAAATGAGCCCAAATGCATTTACCATTCCCTTCTTGGAACATATTAACTACAGTAAATCCTTATAAATGGGCATACAGTGTGCACTACACCCATTATGACTGTATGGTACTCTCCTCCGGGTAATGCTACTATGCGCACCCCCTACAAATTGCTCCATATGAAATTTTGTGACTCAAAATATGAGATTTTGTGGCTAGAGGTATGAAGTGCATACGGTATGCACCCTCATACGGGTAGTCAGAAAATCTCATATAAGGCCACAAAATCTCATACTTAAGTCCACAAAATCTCATATGGTCAAATATGAGATTTAGTGGTACCTTATATGTGCCAAAAAATCTCATATGGGCCAGTTACAAAATCTCATATATGTTCCACAAAATCTCATATAAGTCACAAAATCTCATATTTGTCCCACAAAATCTCATATGGGTCAAATATGAGATTTAGTGGCACTAATATGAGATTTAATGACACGTTATATGAGACATGTCACATCAATA
>JAXBDA010003408.1:0-34856 GCA_036023075.1 Gaultheria prostrata
AACAACACCACCCGCTGCTGCAGCAATTATTTGAGTCTGCCACAAAAACACAATATAGGGATGAACATAAGAATAGCTGGGTATGAACTTCAGTACAATAATGAACCTCCTAATGAAATATCTTAGCAAAACTAGAATTCATTAATTATACCCTTCACTTTTCCTATGATGAAATAGATTTTCATTTCAAATCAAGATTTAACAGAAAACAAAACTAAGATACCAGTCATAGTCACAAACTAACAATCAATTGTTGAATCGATTTTTCTAAATAAGTTTTTTTCAATACCAAATTGCCAAACTGGCAATCGATTGTCAGTGAACAAACTACATGATCCATAATCAAGTCAGTCGAGTTAAAAACCAACCAGCCAACTATGATCAGAAAAATCTCAAAATCCCAATTCAGCACTCACTCAAGACTATGTATGGCCATGGATGGATCAAATCAAACTAACAGAATCTTCTAACCACCACCCACCGTCCATACAATGATCATTGAAGTATTAGCTGCAATCTCAACTCATATTGCCAACCCAAATTCAATTTTTCGTAAACCAATAAAGGCACGATGCAATGAAAGGTTTTATAACACTCAACATTCCGTTGTGGCTTCACTTCAACCTCCTTATTTGACACGTCAAGTGGGACCTGTTGGGGACACTTGGGGACACGTATTCGACACGCCAAGTGGTTTTTGATGCAGGTAATTATGTTAACTCTAATTTAAAAAGGTCGATTACGATCATCAAAGCAGATCAAGAAAGGCTTTATAGAGGACCCAAATTGAACCCTCTATTCCATTTGGAAGATCGGAGAGGAAGAACTTATTTAACCAGAATGTATGGGACCAAGAAAACAAAAAATCTAATTTCACACAAAATCCCCTAATTTGAGTGCCATGGAACCCTAAGTTCAAACAAAATCCCCTAATTTGAGCAACCATGTCGAAAAAAAATCTTTAGAGGTGGACAAAAAACCTAAAACTGAAAAAACCTACAGTAGATTCCTGGTTCAGTCACTGAGTGCCATGGAACCCTAATTTCAAACAAAATCCCCAATTTCTAATCAAACAAACACGGAACCCTAATTTTTCGAAATCTGTTATTAACAGACCATAATTTTTCTATGGTCGCACATTACTGAAAGAATCAAG
This sequence comes from Gaultheria prostrata, assembly GCA_036023075.1. Taxonomy (NCBI): domain Eukaryota; kingdom Viridiplantae; phylum Streptophyta; class Magnoliopsida; order Ericales; family Ericaceae; genus Gaultheria; species Gaultheria prostrata. Next base: position 1,157 of record JAXBDA010003408.1, read on the forward strand.
TGTAGATTAGTAGAGATGGAAGTGAGAAAGATACTTGTGAAAGAGAAGATGGGGGTCGTGCGTGGATGTCGTTGGTGGGGGTGTGACGAGAGGAGAATGTTTTAGATGGAGGAGAGAGAGGATATCGTGGTGGTGGTGTGGTCGTCGTGGGGGAGGCCACGGTGAGAGGGAGTATAAGAGAGAGAGAGAGAGCGAATGAGAAGAAGAGAGGAGAGAGAGTGTGTGAGTGTATATTTTGGTATATTTCAGAGAGGGGAGAGAGTGAGGGTTTGAATTTTGAACTGTGAAATTGAAATTCAAATTAGAAATTTTGTGTGGACTCGAGAGTAACTGATTTACCTTGCTGTTCTGTTGGTTCCGGAATGATGGTGACGCGGGTTCCAGAACCTCTTGGACAATGGCTATCATAATTGGGCTACGGTTGTTAAGTGTCTTTGTGTTGGGCTCTCAAGGCGGGGGTTTGAGTTTTTGGGTGGGTATTAAGTGTCTTCGTGTCGCGAAATTATTTTTCACAAATTCGATACTAAATCGCCAAGTATATATGTAGAATGGTTGATCTAATCCGTGAGCATGTTACGTTTTCAGATTTCCATGATCGACACATGATTTGGAGATCGTCCAATTTTGGTAAGAATGTCATCAAAAGATGTTTAATATATCCGAAGACAAAGAATTCACACAAAATAGCATTTGGGGCGACATTAACCCACATCGTAGGCTTTTTTCTGATTGGAATCGTCTATTTTTTACAGTATATGTAGTAGATCCTTCGTTCCAAAAATCAAGTTGATTGAGTATGAGTACATACTTCATCATCTGAAAATACTCATTTTGATAATTTAATTACGTCCCGATCAAAGACGCTTCTAAAACCGATCGAGCCAAAATTTTACGATGATAACATAATCAATAAGTAGAAGAAAATCAACGGTCTCGATCATCGGCATAATGTCGAAGTCACGTGACTTCAGTACAGGAAAGTATAGCACAAGACTTAGTTCGTTATAACTTATATACAACCTATGGAATTCAAAGGACACTACCAAGTCATTCTTTGCAAAAGCTCGATCCGAGCCGTTACGATTTACCGTTTCATTGATTCCATCCTTGTCACCAAAATTGGTGATCATCGGGTCACGGCAACATCGTGATCAGAACAAAATTCCGTCATCACTTATATACAACGTATGGATTTCAAAGGTTAGCTTCAAGTCGTTTCTTGCAAATGTCGATCTGAACCGTTACGATTTAACGTCTCGCTAATTCCACGTTTGTCACAAAAAATGGAGATCATCGGATAACGGCGACACTGCGATCAGAACGAAATTGATGCATCCCGAGGCACGAAAGAATTATCGTGGATCATACGGCTACCACCTGAGTTTTGTTAATGCGATTGGAACCGTCTATCTTTTACATATTAGTGTGTACACAATTCGTACTCAAAATAAAGTTCATCGCATATCGGTACGCATTTAATCAACTAAAAAATATCATTCAAATAATTAATTATTTTTCGATCAAGGACGTTTCTACAACCGATCGTAACGAATTTTTACGAGAATAATTTAATTGATTCCTACAAGAAATTAAATGGCCTTGATTTATTAAACTAAGTTTGGTTTATTGAGATCCGCCGTATTTTAATCGAAGATTATTACAAATGTATAACATACAAGACAACCCATTTTAACCATGGTTAACTTCAATTTAAAAAAAAATAAAAAATAGTCACAATCGATTGGATTCAATTAGGATTCTGTTTTGCCTTTATGCCTCCAAATGGTTTGGTTATGCCTTCAACGGATTCACTATATGCTCATCAATGGTTTTTGTTAGAACTAACCATTATGCCACCGTAGTTATGCCACTGAATGGTCTTGTTTTTCAGTTATACCTCAAACTTTATATTTTTGAATGGTTTTGTTATACCCTTAAATGGTAAGTGTTATACCATAAGTTATGACTTTTCCACTTTTTGTATATAACCAGTTATGCCATTAAATGGTTATGTTTAGCTAGTTATGCCATACTTTATATCTCTTAACGGTTCTAATATATTTTATTCGCCCTAACTTTTTTTGGTGACCGGTTTTTGAGGTCATTTTGGGTGATGTGGCGCGATGTAGAGCGTTGGATTGGGGGGATACCATGTACCACATTTCCTTGGTGGGCACATGAGCATCCTCTGATAGTAAATTGGTAGTTGTAAATTATTGTACAAGTCCAAACTCAGCACTTTTCATATGTGATAAAAATATTTTTCATACACCCACCCGATATTAAACTTATGCGTCCGTCTTTGTTGATGACCAATTTCCCCAAGCTACAAACATAAACAAGAAAATACTCAAATGTTCGTCTTCATTATGTGATGGGAAAACTTCAAAAAAGTCTCCAAACTTTGACCACAATGCTTCATAGGCCTCCAAACTTAATGACATGTTAATTAGACCTCCAAACTTTACACATTTACTTCAATTACACCCACGCCATTAGGTTCTGTCCATTCACGAACGGAAAATGATAACCTGGCACCTTGGCACTCATTTTGGAGGGAAATTGAACCACATGAGAGTCACGTGGCAATAGAATACATATATATATCAGTTGGAAAACACTCTCGTTGAATCCCGATAAACCCATTTCTCCATTTTCACTCCTCCAAACCTGAAATCTTTCTTAATCCTCCCGTTCCAATCCCAAGTTTCTGGTTTTTTTATCTTCATTGATGAACAGGATACGAAAATGAGTTGGATGATGCAAGAATCTGGTTGTGACCCTCCTACACACAGTGCGTACTTTGCACTACATCTTAGGGGTTTTTAGTGGGGTTTTTGTTCCACTTAGTGGAATATTATTGTTTAAACTTACACCACCATTGGCCATTCACTTGACAAAATACACCACTGCAAAAAAAAAAAAAAAATTCAAACTTACCCATACCTAATACATAGTTAAACATCACAACAAACCCATACCCACCACAAAATATAGATTCAGAAGTCCTAGTAACCTACATTGATCGGAACAAGTCATTGCCAAGGCAACCCACAGCTTCTTCTCCCTAGCCTTCAGCCTCCATTTTGCTTTCCCTCTTAAGCAACCCTGGAATTATTTGGATGGACCTCTCACACATGGGTGCATCAAACCACCCAAAGTCTTTGCAGGCAGCATTGGGATAGGAGACAAACCGTCTTCCTGAGTTCACCATTATCCAGGAGGTGTGCATCTCTCTCCGGTTGCCACAAACAATGCAAGATTTGTCATCGATGAAGTTGGAGATGTCACCTGCCTTTGTCATTTTTCATATGAAAGAGAGATAAGATGGAAGTAGGGGTTTTAAGTGAAGAACTAGGGAGTGAAGATAGGGTTTTGGTATCTAATGGGTATATATAAATAGAGAAAATGAAGGAGGGTGTGAAAAGGAGGGAGACGACCCATTGACTAGTTCGATTTCCCTAAAAAATGAGTACCAAGGCGCCAAGTCAGTATTTTCCGTTAGTGAATGGACAGAACCAAACGGCGTGGTGTAATTGAAGTAAATGTGTGAAGTTTGAAGGTCTAATTAATATTTAACTAAGTTTGGAGGCCTATGAGGCATTGCGGTTAAAGTTTGGAGGTTTTTTTGAAGTTTTTCCTTATGTGAAGTTACAAAAGTTTTGCTTCCATTTTTTTTTTTGAACAAAAGTATCAGGAAAGATAAAATGCAAGAGTATTTGTTCCGAAATTTCACTAAACCAAGAACGAAGTAATTTTACACACAAGTGGGGCGTGAAACACATTTTGTAAAGTGTGATTTTTTTCACCCTCCTTAAAAGAGGTTGAACATTACACTCCCTCTTATTGGTTGAAATGATGTATGTCTCACCCCTGTAATACACTTTTTTGGTAAGGTTGACATCACTTTTTGTGGGATGACACTACCTCACCAATAGGAAAGAGGGTAATAAGAGGGTAAACAAAAAGCGGGTGAACAAAATTAAATTCCTTTTTGTATTTGATTTAAGTTTCTGCAATTAGTATAATTTCCGTCCTATTTTGCCCCCAATCACTCTAAAATGCACGTTTCCATCCCATTTGGTTTGTAGCTTCACTCTAAGTTATCGGAGGATAATAATTAGTCTTGAGAGTCATTTAGAGGCTAAGTTAGATGAAAATGTTTGGTTAGATTTAACACAACGATAATAAAATTCTAAGGACTTTCTTCGGTGGATTTTCACGTACAAGGCGAGTACTTGGAGAAGCCAGGGGGTTTTCTGCTCCTTTTTCTCTTCCATTTCTTCATGTAGTGATTAGATGTTATGGCGCAAGTGGTGGCTAGCTCATGCGGTAGAGCTCTTAGATGTTCTACACTGCATTCTGGGATAGAGTCCCAGTCCCCCCTCCCCCATGTAATAGATTAGGAATGACAAATGACTAAAAAAAAAAAGGAAGATTAGATATTATGGCATTACATCCAAAACCGGTTTAACATGAAAAACCAAACCAATTGACTGTAAAATTTGAAAATTACCTCTAAGTCGCATTTTGAGGTTTTAATTCCCACTGGGTCAAGGGGTTGAAACTTAATTCCCCCTAGGTCAATTTATTATTTATTTATTTATTTTTTTAAAGTGAAACAACCACGCGCATTATTCCTCTTTTTGATTGGTTGAAATGGTATAGGTCCCGCCCCTGTAATATATTTTTTTGGTAAGAATGACATCACTTTTTGGTGGGATAATATCACTTTTTGGTGGGACCTACATCATTTCAACCAATAAGAGGGAGGGTTTTGTTCACCCTCTTTTAAGGAGGGTGAACAAAATTAAATTCCAAATTTGGACACTTTTGGGTTTAGGTTTAGGCCATCTCTAGTGCAATATCTAAAAAATGTTTGCTAAAGTGTGCACCTAAGCAGATGTAGCGCCCTATTTTATGTGCTAAGAAATTAGTTAACTAGCTAAGGAGGAATACACTTTAATGGACTACCTATATATGTTCATTATCTTTTAGTCCCCCGCCCCCCCAAGTCCTTTCCCAGATTTAGGTAGTGACTTGGGGCACTTTAGGGAGTGAGAGATGCCACGTAGGATTTTAGAGAGTCAATTCTTGTGTACTAGAGGCATTTTTTGAGTTTTTCTTAATTCACTAGGTAGGGCACTTAATGTTACTCTTTTAGGCAGTGCATTAGAGATGCTCTTAGACACTCTTGTTTTAGGCACTTTGGGGGTAGAGTATAGTTATTTTAGGCTTAGGCTCTAGGTATAGTATTTTGGGGTTAGACACTTTGGGTTTAGGTCTTTTGCATTTAGGGTTTAGGCACTTTGAATTTAGACTCTTTGAGAAAGAAAAAAAAAAAACCGAACTTGACCCGGTGAGAATTACTATTTACTAAAGTGGACTTGGTGGTAATTGTCTTTGACTGGGATTAACGATCAAGGAATTGAATGTGTATATATTAAGGTGGAATAATAACGCAAACTAATGCATTCGTTACTTGGAACAGTGCCATCAAGTTGTAAAATAAATCTTGGCTTAAATTTAGTTACTCCCTCCATTCCAAATTGGTTGTCCTGTCCGAAAAACGAGAAATGAAAATAATACAATATTTTTTTAACAAATTACTAGATATCAACGAGTATTTTTAATTTATGACGTGAAAAAAGTTTGAAATTTTTCTTTAAAAAGATTTAATACTCCCTCCATCTCTTTTTAAATGTGTTGCTTTGTAAATTCAACTTATTAATGAAATATCATCATTACACATTTCACATCAACTTTTATATCCACTTTTACCCATTAAATTTTTAAAAGGGAAAAATAATAATTGTACAAATTTTTACCCATTAATTTTTCAAAATACACACTGATTAAGGGACAGTAAAAAATGGAATAGTCGACAATAAAAAATGGACGGAGGGAGTACTATTTTTAACTTCTCGTATTGTGGACCGGACAAACATTTTAGGACGAATGAAGTATTTTTTTTGTACTCACTGGGTGAAGGACTGAAGGTAGATTGAGATAAAAGATAAAAAAAAAAAAAAAACTGGGTAAAGGTAGATTATCCATTTCCTACAAAAAGATGAATATTGCTACATCCCCCAACTCTCATCCTCCTATCTAGTTGGCTCCTTTTTCTTTGCACGGCGAAAAAGGGATTTCATTACTCCAAAAAAAAAATCTAGTTGGCTCCTATGTGGCAGCCGCTTAAGATTTGACTATCTGATGTGTGATTACTAATTACATTTAATTAAAATTTTTGGAAAGTAGTAATAGAGGAGCTCTACAAGGAAATGAAATAAAATCCCATTTGAAAAAGATTTGTAATTCATCTCTAATCTCTAATACATTCGTTTCTCCGACGTTATTATCCGTTTCCGATTAAATCTTTTTAACCTATGAAAGTTGCACAAGGCCCCAAACGATTTAATGGTTCATCGCAAGTTGCAATTAGATGTGGGCAGAAAATTTATTTGGACAATCTAGATTGTCAATTGTTTGGCATTCATACTGTGGTTTCATCTTTTGCGTTATCCTAGAAGAGCATTTGAACCCACATAACATTGATGTTAAAGGTTTATGTTTTTGTTTGACTAAATTAAACGAAAATAACTACATCAGGAGGAAAACTTGGGTGCAGAGCGGGTACCACGTAGCGGTATCCGTCGAGTATCTCAGCTGTCCAAAACTAGGAGAGAGGGAGAAGGATTGGTAGAAATCTTGACCGTCCAAAATACTTTTGAATGACCGAAATGCGCGCTCGACACTACGTCTACGTGTACCATACCTACTCGGCACCCAAGTTTTTCTCCTAATCACCTAAATCAGTGTCAATTTTCAATTCTCCTATGGCATATCTTATCTGACTTACTAAATGAACATTTACACAAACACCTATATATATGTGCAACCAGCCCACTTCAAAAGCAGAATAGACCAACGAAAAACAGAATTACTTATGGCTTCTTCATTCTTCTACCTCCTCCTCCTAGTGCAACTCTGCTCCATCACAGCCAAGAAATTCTATGCGGCCCGATCGCCGAGATTTAAAGCCATTCTTATTTTCGGTGATTCGTTACTAGACACAGGAAATAATAACTTCATTCCCACTGTCGTAAGAGCCAACCATGTGCCATACGGCCAAAATTTTCCGGGTAAAATCCCGATGGGTAGGTTTTCAAACGGGATGCTCGTATCGGATCTTTTAGCCTCAGCCCTAGGGATCAAGGACACCGTACCGCCTTTTCTGGATCCGAATTTGCCACAAGACGAACTCCGAACGGGTGTTTGTTTTGCATCGGCAGGGTCAGGGTATGACGACATGACTACGGCTATGAGTGGGGTAATTCCAGTCTCGAAACAAACAGAATATTTGAGGAAGTACATACAGAAGCTCAAGGGTGCTGTTGGTGAAGTTGAAGCTACTAACATAATCAATGGTTCTTTGGTGGTTGTTACATCAGGAAGTAACGATATTATGATCAGCTACTTGGGTGGGGGTGCTAGGAGGCTTCAGTTCCCTGTTATAGGTGGATATCATGATTTCATCCTTAAAAGGGTTGAAGCATTTGTTAAGGTTAAGCACTTCTCTCTCAATACGTAAACGAAATTTTTATCCAACTTTTGGTACTGATATTTTCTTTTAATCAACATTATCCGATATTGGCTGATGCATGATCGTATTTCTACAAATAACCAATTTTAGAATCTTGCACACGGTACAAGGAGTAACGGTGTGTGACAGAAGTCAAATAATAGGTTTTGTAAGGTAGAAGTATTATTTAGTACTAACCAAGAGACACATAGTGAATGTGCAGGAATTGTACAGTCAAGGATGTCGTAGCATGCTTATAGCAGGGCTTCCTCCATTTCCAGAATCTCAATCTTACAATGAGAAGCTCGTCGCCATGTTGGGTCAATTACAGGCATCCCTTCCCGGTAGCAAGCTTGTTTATGCAGATTTCTTCACTCCACTCGTTAATATGGTGGCCAATCCTCTAAAATACGGTAAGACATTAATTTTCACTAACCCATTGGTGTATCTATATATACAAATAGTTAGTCACCTGACACGGACAACCAAGTGGCTCATCAAATTTCTCGAGGACTTAATGATTATGTTTTGTGCAACAGGTTTCATGGTGACTAATATAGGATGTTGCGGGTTATGCACTCAATTCACTCCAGTTTGTCCAAACCCTTCTCAATACATGCTTTGGGATGGGATTCATCCAACAGAAGCAGCCTACAAAGTTATCTCACAATATTTACTTGACAATGCTCTTCCCAAGTTCTCACAACGTTAAGAAATCACCTTTTTTTATTTCACTTTTCGTAGTAGCAGAGGTGCTAACAACAATCTAGGTATATTGGGGATATACACTTTAATTGGAATCTCTCCGATTTTTCGACTCGACGTGAAATAATGACCTACTGTTTTTTCTCTTTTTTCTCTTTTTTTTTTTTTTTTTAATTTTCCCTTTGAGAACTACTGAATCTGTTCAGTATATTAGTCGTTGAGTTAATAAAATTGTCCTTTTTATATATTTTGTGCTTTCGTTTTTGCAACTCTTGATGATCGAATATGATTTTATGGATTCGTGTATGGAAGCATCGGTGATTTATAACCAGTGCACAAACTAATCAAAAGGAGAAGGGTCGGTGATTGACTATTGATAATTGATGATTGACCTAAAAAAGGCATAGTCGGTGCACAAAACTAATCAAAATGAGAAACTTGAGCTAAACTTTGGGTGCGTGCAAACTGGCCTAGACATCCGGTTATCCAAAAATAAATTACCACAGAACAAGAAAATACTCCAATGTTCGTCTTCATTATGTGAAGTTACAAAGTTTTACTTCCATTTCTTTGAACAAAAGTACCAAGGAAAGATTGCCATAGATTTGTTCGGAAATTTCACTAAACCAAAAATTAAGTAATTTTACACACTAGTGGGGCGTGAAACACATTTTGTATTTGATTTAAGTTCCTTTAATTAGTAATTACCCATCCTATATGCCCCCAATCGCTCTAAAATGCACGTTTCCATCCATTTGTTTAGTAACTTCTTTGACTGAGATTAAGGAATTGATTGTGTATTAAGGTGGAATAATTACGCAAGTTAATGCATTCGTTACTTGGAAAAGTGCCGATCAAGAAGTAAAACAAAAATTGGCTGAAATGTAGTTTTTACACACCCTATTTGGGTGTTTACATAGCTCTAAAAATATTATGAATCGATTACCTCTTGTGAATAAAAAGTTACGATTTTTTGTATAATAGTTTCGAATTTTTTGTACAAAAGTTACTTGACTCACAAAAATATAATGAATCATAGAGAAAAAGTATGAATCATATTTCTGAAAAGTTACGAATTTTTAATATTGAAGTTACGAAACACTACGATTGCAACAATATGAACTATAAAAAAGGTGAATATGGTACACCCGTTTAACGAGTGTGCATTGTAGCCATTCCTCCGACTCTCATCCTCCGATCTAGTTGGCTCTTATGTGGCAGCCGCTTAAGATTTGATCATCTGATGTGTGATTACTAATTACATTCAATTAAAATTTTTGGGAAGTAGTAGTAGTAATAAAGAAGAGTTCTACAAGGAAATGAGGAGGGAAAAACTTGCATGCCAAATGGATACCACGTGGTGGTACCCTATCCGCATGTAAGTTTTTCTCAAGGAAATGGAATCAAATCCCATTTGAAAAAGATTTGTAATTTTTCTCTAATTCATTCGTTTCTCCGACGTTGTTCTCCCTTCTTTTTTTTGTTTTTTGTTTTAAACAAAAAAGAAGTTCCGGATCGAATTTTGGATATGAGAAGTATTACCATATATAATATAAAACTTCTCCACCAATTCCTTCTAGTCGAGCCTCTTGATCTGTAATTATATCTTGAGGAGTAGAAAGAATTACAATGCCTATTCCACCACAAATTCTATGAATTCATTAATGGTTAGAATAGATTTGTAGACCAGGTCAACTGAGAACAATTACTGAAAATATTGAAGAATGTAGTGGGCATATTTAGGATTTTTTATTTTCATTTTCTTCTCACGTGTAATTTTCCCTGAGTTATTTTCTGAAGTTATTGCGTAATTTGTGGTTTCCGAGTTCCTTAATCGCAGTCAGCCTGAATTTTGCTTCATTGCAAGTTGCAATTAGATGTGGCCAGAAACAATCTATAATGTTAATTGTTTGGCATTGATTTTCCTTGAATTAGTACATTAGTTAGTGCCTCTACAATTCCTCTTTGCGTTATCCTAAAAGGGCCTTTGAACCACAAGGCTTTACACCACAAATTGCTTGTGCTAGTCTCCAGTCACTGGATTTCCTCAATCGACTGCATTAGTGTTAGTCAAGAATCAAATAGTTCCAATTTTGTTTTTAATTTTTTTTTCAGAAGACATAAACTTATCGTCATAGATATATCTAGACGTTACCGACATAGCAGTCCTATGTTCAATCCTACTTTTTTTTTTTTGTAATTTGGAAATGGATTAAGATCAACTTAGAGAGTCATACAGCATCAAACGTGCAGAGCAGTTAGGAAATAAATTGACAGCAACTACAAATAATCAGTCCATAAGAACACAACGCCTAGGGGAATACTTAGTCCAGAATTTGGCGAATGTTAAGGCGATCCCTTAACATGAATTCCCTGATAGCCAGAGGTGGTTCTCCAGTCACCACCAGATCCTCTTCTTGTTCCGCGCCAAGACCAGCCAGAAAATCTGCACACTTGTTTGCATTCCGGTATATGTGATTAAGGGAACTTCCCGTTCAGTTTAAGAGGTATTTGCCGTCATTTAGAAGGTTGCTTTGAGGGTGATTTGCCGGAACTCCTTCATTAAACAATATATAAGCCGTTTGAGAGTCAGACTCTATTTGAACATTTGTAAGACCTTTCTCCAATATAATAGTTAATCCTCTATAAATACTCCATATTTCAGTTTCCAAACTCGAATTAGCCACCATTTTCCCATAAAATCCCAGCTCCCAATTGCCTTGATCATTTCTGAATATGCCTCCAAATAATCAATCCTACTTTGCTGGTGGATGCTCGATAGATAAGGCCAAAATGTGGTGTGCACCTATCTGGCTGCATGGTTTATTGGGTTTGTTGGACCTCTTGCGCAATAATTGTTACTCAAACTTCGTGGATAATTTATTAGTTGACTTCATGTGTAAATCCCTGACATACCGTGGAAATGGAGTATTTTTTTGTTATGATTTTTAATTTTCTATTTCACTTTTTGAATCTCAAATTATTCAATATTTTTCCGTTCTTGTTTTAAGCTTTTCCATTCCTAAAATAAGCTATAGAAAAATGCTTGATCTGTCTATTTATATTTAGTGCTTGTGCTTTAGGTATTTGTGTTGGGCGACTACAAATTAATTCAGCGCTCGTGTCGTGGATCAGAAGCTTTTTTTTTTTTTTTTTTTGCAGTTCTCATCTCCACTATGGATTATCATTTGCCTAGATGTTTGATGATACAAAGTCCGACGGGCAAGAACTTATATTTTGTCAGAATAGTATTACTTTCACATACCAGATTCTCCTTCTAAATGCCACCTCGACAACAATCCCGTGTCGTGGTACAGTATCTCATAATGCATCACAATTAAATTTTTGTATAATTCTTTGGAACAATCGAGGAAGATAACCTGTGACATTGAAGGACATATCCTAGAGGCACTCATAGCATACTCAATTGAATCCTTGGTAGCTCTTCTTTATGTCCTTGGTGATCAATGATTTGACTTTTTGTTACTTATGCTTGTCCGCATAGAGCACACTGGCCTTGCCTTGTCCATCTTTTTCAAGATCTTACAAGCCTCCAATGGCACTAGCAGTGTAATTCCAGATGCTATTGTTTGCACTGAATTGTTTGTTGCCCACAAGAAAGTGGACATGAAGGACGAATTCAGAAGGGTTTTTGGCACACTGACAGAGAAGAATCGGTTTGCGCTTGACTTGTGGGGCTACAATATTTGCATTCATGCATTTGGGTGTTGGGGTGATCTGGGTTGTCCCTGAGCCTCTTTAGGGAGATGAAATAGAGGAGTCATGGCTCTGACGGTGATCCATTTGCAACAGATTTGTGCACCTATAACAGTATTATTTACGTCTTTTGCTTGTCAGGAAAAATCAAGGATGCCCTAATTGTTTGGGATGAACTAAAGCGATCTGGTCATGAATCCAATGCATCCACCTACCAAATCATTATACAGGGCTGTTGTAAATCCTATCGGATAGATGATGCAATGATGATATTTAGCGAGATGCAATATAATGGGTTTTGTCCCCATACTACTATTGTTTATTGTAAGGACCAAACTCCAAAGTTTACTCGTTGGCAATTCTGTATGACAAAACACATATTTATATCGAGTTGTAATTTTCTTATTTTTTATAGGCTATTGAGTCTGTATAGGATTAGAGTGGAAGGAGTCAATATTTGTAATGGAGAGTGAGCGTATTGGATTAAAAATAAAAAAGGATCGATTACATACAGCGTGACTGATTTCGGCGAAGACGGATCAACGGAGCAATCAATCTTGTTATCAATTCGACCGTTGGTTAATTGGCACGTAATGTAACAAATTAAAGAGGCAGACAAAGGGCCCAATAAGGACCTGTGTAGTCCACCAAGAAAGCCCAATGACAAACTTATTATTTGTCTTAGGGGTTGACTATATTAAAAAGGCAACATAAGAGAAAAAAGTGACGGCCATATATTGATTGGTTTTGGTAGTTTAAAAGTAGAACAAGCGCAGTAAAGAAGAAATATGGTGCAACCATATTGATTATTTTGGTGATGATAAAAGAAGGCTTTACGGTAGCTATTCCTTCAATTGATTTTTGAAGGTTATTGGAAGGCTTGTGCGATTCAAGGCAGCTGCGATCAAGATTACTGGGTGCGGTGTACGTGTGACTCGACAGGTGATACTTAGAACGTTGTGAGGATTTACTTCGTTTCGATAGGTATATCTGTAACTGCACAATGATTATAGTGGTTTTGATTCATTCCCGTGGTTTTTTTACCCATTTAGGGTTTTTCACGTATATCCTGGTGTTCTCTGATTGATTGTTTGAGTAGTTTGTGCTTGGAGTTTAACTTAGTGATTTGCGTTCATATTGTTAGGTTTTTTTTCGGATTATAATTAAGGAACCCTGATTTTTCATTTATAACTCATTCTTAGATGGGTTGCTGAAAGCGAGGAAACTTGCAGAAGCATGCCAACTGTTTGAGAAAATGGTTGAGGATGGGTGAGGGCTTCCTGTTCGACATATAATATACTAATTGATGGATTGTTAAAAAACGGAAGAGGTGTAGCCGGGTACTCAATGTTTTGCGATTTGAAGAAGAAAGGACAGTTTGTGGATGGGGTTACTAACGACATTGTCATTTCGTGGCTATGTAGGGAGAGCCAGATTGAGGAAGCTTTGTGACTTGTTGAAGAGATGGAAGCCCGAGGATTTGTTTTTTTATCTAGTAACCATAACATCGCTATTGATTGAGCTTCATAGGCAAGGTTGATGTGATTGGGCAGAGAGGCTCATGAAGCATATCAGGGATGGTAATTTGATGCCAACTGTGCTCAAGTGAAAAGCTGATATGGAGGCTTCTATGAAAAGCCCACAGAGCAAGTGTAGCTGTGTAGACACCCCGATTTTGGACCCAGGATACGCTCAAGCATTCCCAATGATGAGCCAGACCAATAATGTTTACCTCGAGGACCGGAACAAGGCTCGGACGTGACAAAACCCCCAAACATTGCCTTAAACTCACCAAACTCACTTAACCAACCTCAAACCACCAAAAATAAGCTAGACCAAGAACCAGCACCACACACCCCCTGAGCGCTCAACACCCCCTTGAGCACTCGCTTAACCCCCTCTGGCAACCACCTTGAGCGCTCAACCCCTGCAACAGTCAGCTTTTTACAGAAAATCTAATGATGAGATTTTGTTGCATGAGGAAGCATCTGCCTCCCCAAAACCGACTATATTGCTTCATATGCACGCATAATCTCTCCTACTTGACCCCTAAATCACCCCTAAGCCACCCTAACCCAATTTTGAAATCAAAACCCTTCTCCTTTCCCTCCCATTTTCTCTTTATATAACCACTCTCACCTCTCTCATTTGGAGACTACTGCCTACTTCTCACTCTAAGCCAGAAAAACTTCTCCTCCTCTCCCTAAAACTCAAGCAAAGCTCAATCTTAACCACATTTTCGTCCATACCCCCTTCTATTATCAAAAACCCACTCAATCAAGTTAGAAATCCATCCTTAAGCTTCAAATACTACCATTTCTTCAACATACAACCAAAATTAGTCTCAAACCAACTACAATACAACCAAACATCTATTGTTTTTGGCCTACAAACACATCCCTAAGCCTTTAACCAACAAAAATATCAAGTTCAAGCCTTGATCAAGTTCAAAAAGGTAGAAAACAAGCTTTGATCAAATCTTTGGTCTTATCCGAGGAAGACCAGTAGGCTCACATGAGTTCCTTGTACTCATTGTGAGCCTACTAGGTCACAAATACCAAAAAAGGATTTTAAAATTTTTTGTGCTCTGATCATACCTTGAGCGCTCAAGAGGGTCCTGAGCGCTCAAGGCCCCTATCTGACAGTCTTGAGGTTTTGTATGTTTGATCACTCTTGATATGGTTTTCATCATTTCATAAGGTCCATTAGTGAGGTTTTCTGTCACAATAAGCTAGTATTACTCTTTTGATCTTCTTAAAATGATCATTGAAGGGCCTTGTGAGATGATATCCACTTTGAAAAAGGATAGAATGATCTTCTTAAACAAATAGGGAATGATCAGAGGCTATAAGGTTCATAAGGATATCAAAAGAAGTGCAGCAAAACCGTCAAAGATCACAAGTCAGGGAATGGCTTGAGCGCTCAAGATCCCCTTGAGCGCTCAAGCTGTCTTCTGGACAGTTTGCTGGTTTTGCTTGCTTTTGTATTTAATCATCATCTCAGGTCATTCAAAGGGGTGTGTGTGTGTGTGTGTGTGTGTGTGTGTTTGCATGGTGGTACATCAGTCTGTTGTTGCATTCTCATCTCATATCCTCATTCATTAAGATCAATTTCAAAAGAAAGGTTTCATAAGCATATTTCCTAGTCATGTTTAATTCAAGGTTATTGTTTATTGATGTATAACCTCATGTCACTTCAAATCATCACCAAAAACCAGTTTTCACAAGTTGTAGATGGTCTTAGTCAAGCCTTTCCTAAAACCAGAGTCAAAAGGGAGATAGCAGGGTTGAGAGGGGTTGAGCGCTCAAGACCCCCCTTGAGCGCTCTAGCCCAGTGCTGATGACAAATTGGTTAATACTTTCTACATAGTTCATTTGGTTATTGGAGTAGCATTTATTGTTATCCTCTCATCATGATACTTGTTGTAGATTGTTAATGCACAAAACGGTTCATATTTGTATGTCGTCATCATTCACGGGCACAAGCATCCACTGTAATGTTCATATCGTGTTTTGTAGCATTTACCTGCTTCCCCACCCTCGCATCCCGTTTACGTGTATAATGTCAAGTTTCAAACATCTTCTAAAACCCGCCAAAACATTGAGTAGAAACTGGTTCACGGACCAGACGAGAGGGGTGCCTTAAAAACCTTCCCTTCTCGTAACCAAACCCCTGAACCCGAGAAATCTTGGTCCCGATTGACCGGTAAAATCATTT
The DNA here is from genome assembly GCA_036023075.1 of Gaultheria prostrata. Classification (NCBI taxonomy): domain Eukaryota; kingdom Viridiplantae; phylum Streptophyta; class Magnoliopsida; order Ericales; family Ericaceae; genus Gaultheria; species Gaultheria prostrata. Next base: position 16,878 of record JAXBDA010003408.1, read on the forward strand.
TCCAAAACATTGGGCAAAAGAGTCACTTTTAACCCGTTTCTCGGGTTCGGTCCTTAAACTCCGGTGGCGATTCCAAAAACCGTTTTCGATATCGCGTGGGCATTTCCCGTGGGGTGTCCATAGCAAGAAAAAGGATTTCTCTCCTATTTTCCCATGTAAAGGTGATTTCAACGAAATCACTAATTTGTTGAGTTCACCTGACTTGGGGATAGTTGAGGCTGGTGGGAAAATAAAGGACGAATTTGCTTCCAATGACACAGATCAGTGGTCCTCAATTCATCTCCTTATATGAATCTGTTGGCCAATCAAGTAACCTCCAACGACCTCATTCTTAAAACTCTCTCCCTCAAGGGGAAAACAGGTTCAGGCGAAAGGGGTTGACTCTTTTGATATCGATATGGTAAATACATAGTCGTCAATATTTTTGGCCAAGGGAAAGCTGAGCTTAGCTTGCAAGTTGTATGAGATATTCACCGGTATGGGTGTCGACCCTGTGGGTTACACGTACAGTGCAATGATGAGTTCATTTGTTAAGAGGGGGTATTTCAACGACGCTTGGGGTGTTCTTCATAAGATGCGTGAGCATGCATGTATGTCCAGTGGACATAGGGACATACAATGTGATCATCCAGGGCCTTGGGAAGATGGGAAATGCAGATTTGGTTAATGCTGTTCTGGATAAGCTAATGAAGTAGGGTGGTTATCTTGACATTGTGATGTATAATACCTTGATCAATGCACTAGGAAAGGCAGAGCGGGTTGATGAAGTAAATAATTTTTTTGAGCAGATGATGAGGAGTGGGATAAATCCTGATGTTGTCACTTACAATAACACTAATTGAAGTTCATAGTAATGCTGGCCGAGTACAGGATGCTTACATGTTCTTGAAGATGATGTTGGATGCTGGCTGTCCTCCAAACCATGTCACTGACACAATCCTAGACTTCATGGAAAAGGAGATTGAGAAACTGAGTTACCGAAAGGCATCAATAAGACAGAGTCATAACTAATAAGGATGATTCTTCTTGAAGAACTCTGTGCGAAAGGTTGACCAGCTATCTATGAAACTTATTTTAGCTTTTGAGACACCTAAGAATCTGAACGGTTGTATTTTTTTGGAACCAGTCTCGTGTACTATTGAATCAGCCAGTAGCAGTAAGGTGGTGTGTCAGTCTTTTTTGCCAATACAATCGTAGACAAAATCAGAAATTTTGCTTATTTTGAATAGAAAAATCAAGACCGGCTATGCGGCTTTTCATTCCGGCTTGACAAATCCTTTCGGATGAAGCTCTCCATTTAACTATTTAGTTTTTAACCTCATCCGGGTCTATTCGGAGATGATATTATGATTACAGCATGAACATTGCATTCCTGAACTATATACTTATCAAACTCTGGAGTCTGATCTTTCTCATGCCTCATTGTGAGGGAAAAGACTGTGTGATCCTTAATCTTCTACGACCTTTTGTTGAACAACTGGCTATTGGGAGGTAATATATTTGAACTCCATTTTTTCTGTTTGTCAAATGTAATTGTGTCTTTTTGTGCATGGTATAAGTTGTTAAACTAGCATGCCAACTTATCACTCTCAGCTGACCTTTCTAAATATAACAAATCGTGTCCAATAATAGCCACTAGAGCTGCAAAAGAGCCAAGCCCGGAAAAGCTTCAAAGTGTTTGAGTTTGGCTCGTTCAAAATTAGGTGAGCTTAAACTTGAACACGTTAGTGTGTGTAAACAGCAAAGCTCAAGTCAAACACTAGAAGCTCGAATCGAACAAAAATATAAACAATCCTAGATTGAGCTCAAACTTGAGCACTCTAAAATGAAGTAGCGTAAATTACAGTTTTGTCTTAGGGAGCCTACTCCATCCGATGTTCGGCAAACTTGGGCACAGCTAGTTTACGAAACGAGCCCAGCACGAACGAGCCCTTACCGAGCTGAGCCCTGCTGGCAAAGGGCTCGGTTAGTTTGGAGCCCCATCCATCACCCCTTATTACTTTTTTGTAATATGATTTTGGGTCGCACTTCACCTTTGGGGCTCTTTTTTTTAAATTTTTGTTTCTATTTTCCAGTGGGGGATGCTTACTTTGGTTCGATGATTTGTGCAATCAAGTCTCATGATATCTATGTCGGAATAGATTAGACGGAGGTGATGCGAGTTTTTCTTTGCTAGTATGAATGCAATTGCCGTCTTTCAAATCATTCAACCAATTTTTGTATGCCTTAGTTTCCATTTTGGTAGATAATTCATGGCATCCAAAGCATCATTCTAAAATAAATAAGAGCTGATATTATTTTCCTTTAATACCTCTACATCAGGAGAGAAGCAGCATGTGCTACCACACATAAGCGTTTCATTTGGGTATGACAAGTACCCAAATCTTCTATTATGTGCATAAACTCAAACTCAAGTAGGGGTTTCAAATTCTTCTCTTATGTGCAAGAAACCATACATGACAAACCTAATTTTCTCTTTAGCAGGGCAAAAAACACTTCAGAAGGTGCAACAGAGCACTTGACATGGATAATGGGATATTTACATGCATAGTTATAGAGTGAAACTGAAATTACTACGTATGGTTTATGGGTGCATCATGCATGTCCAACCATGCATACTTCATATGCTTCCCTAGATTTCTAGTTCATCTTTTTGTAGACTGTTATGCACTTCTTTATGTAGACAACACTAAAGAGACATGATCCATTCTGTAGCTTCAAATCAGTCCCAGCAGAAGCAACATTTTGTTTCTTCTCTTGGCAAGTGGTTTGAAGATCAAATAGTTTGCAAGGGAAAAATCCACAGCTCAAGTATTATTTTGGTACAATGTGGTAAAATAAATGAATTAAGAAAATGTCATAGACAAATGCCTTATTTTTTAGCAATATCCTTTATTGCTGCTTGTCCTCTGTATCCCCTCATTTCTTGATTTTCTGTGATGGAAAACAAGAATGGTACACAAATTCAACATGACATGCAAACAAAAATTTAATCAAAACTCTGCAACAAACAGAACCAAAGCCTCCAATTGATGCCGAATTAGATAACCACATAAAATAGGAGAGGATGCGTCTAAATCAGATGGATGAATCTACTTGTGCTAACCTTGATGCATCAAGTTTTCACTGCTGTGACATTCTTGATGAGCATCCCAACAAGATCTGGTGATACCCTGGATGCTGTATCCTTCAAGTTTCTAATCTTCATTTCTGTCTCCTCTTCGAGCAGTTTTGCAGTTGAGCCAGAGCTCCCAGTTGTCTATACATCCCACACCAGTTGGATTACAACATTTGTTTTTGTAATTATATAATAGGCATAAGAAAATTAACAACAAAAGGATTTAATTGGAAGGTTGCTACGTGTCCTTTTCTTTTGTCTATCCTAGCTTCTAGTGATGTCATATTGTCACAAATGGTAACTAAAACTTACTCTATTAATTGGAAGTCAATGTTTTAATTTCAAATTGTGCTGACGTGATTACCAGAAGGGTGGGATAGAAACCGGGAAGAGTGATACACAATCGATTACAAAATGGGATGGATATGATGTTTTGCATATACTACCTCGGAGATTTTATTTTTGTATTCGGCATCCAACTGTGAACGATAGTTTGCAATGTCCTTCTCAGCTTCGTCTTTAGCCTGCTTCAATCTTGTCGATTTCACTGAAAGAGAAAACAATATCTGATATGATAATCCTATTGTGAAAGAAAAGAAGACAAGGAGGGAGGGAAAGAAAGATAGAATAGCAATAAGAATTAATCACTCCTAGAAATCATATAGGTTTAGGGTCTAACAGTTTCTAGCAGCAGCTACAATCTGCTGGGCTTCCTGTTCTGCAGTTAGTAGCATTTGAATGCCTCCTTGGCCTTTCATGGAATCCATCGTAAGCTGTGTGAAAAAATAAAAGGGCCATAAAGATGAGTTTGCTGCATCGCCAAAGATTACATCTATTTTTAATATACCTTCCCTTAATCCCTTTCATTGCCAAATTGGAAGACAATATGTCCATTGTGATATCGAGAAGCCATGAGTTTCGAGAGTAAAATGACAAAAACTATGATTAGTAAGTGAATGAATACATACACATCATATGTTGAGTCCATTTTTCTTTTGATCAAAATCTTTCTTTTCTGTGATTTTTTTTTCTTTTTTCGAATCAGAGGGGTGGGGAAGAATCAACATGATATGTCTAATCATTTTTGTCCTGTTTAAAAGAAAGACTTACAATGATAGCTTGCCATTGTTGAGGAATCCCGTTGAGTTAGGAATAGTCGAGGAATGGAAAGGAATTAGAATGTCATAGAACTGGTGGTTGTAAGAAGCTGATTAGAACGAACATCACTTTTATCTTGTAAATCTAGTTTGATTTTACACATCACCGCCTGGCTTTTTTTTTTTGTTGGCGTAATGTTGTATCTCCTTAGTTTCCAATTTCTATGTATTTCGGAACTCTTTTTTTCCTCATTGTTTGAATATAGACATATACATGCTTTGCGAATGTGTCCCACGAAGTTCCTGAGACTTGCCTTTGTAATGTTCTCTTGAACTATCTTTCCCTACTGCAGTTTGTTTGGTTTTGTGCTGTTTTCTTGTTTCTATTGAGTTCTTCTTTGTTTTGATGCCGTGGTAAGTTTCCTTGCTGTCTGCCGGGGTACACGCCATGTTTGGTTGGGCTTGAAAAGAACCTACATTTACCGGAAAAAGCGCATTCTTATACTCTTAAATCCTACACGATAATGGTCATCTAATTAATTCCTGTAAATGGAGAATTATTTAATTTCTACCAAAATCATAAATATTTATTATAAAGCTTTAACGAAATGGGATGGTCATTTTGGAAGAATATGAACATCTATTAAACGAAACCATGTCTTGTTTCTTAAAGCAAATGAGATCGGTTTCATGTCCTATCAGAAGCTCACAACAATTCACGTAAATTTAGCTTCCTTTTCCTTAACCGAACAATTGGCCCAATGATTGTGTAGAAATTGTGTAGATGCACGTAAGTGCAAGTATTTGTGTTTCCTATGAACTAGAAGCATTCAACAAAAAAATAAATAAATCAATAATAGGGTGAAGACAGGTCATACGTACAATCGTGATAACAAATTGGAGAATATAGATCATAGAATAAGTAAAAAATTAAAGAAAGCTTACGAACGCTTTGAGAGAAAAAAGGCTACATTAAAGAAGATAATAAAAAAGAATTCATCCTTGTAAATTAAGTTGTAAATACCTGTGTAGGAGGGATTGCAAGGGAGTTATTTCCTCGAAGAAGGTTAGAGTTCAGGGACCACGAATACTGTTTTTGTGTATGGGTGGGTGGGTGGGTGCGTGCACGCGCAAGAGAGAGGGGCCAAGTCAACAAATGAAGAGGATTTTTCTCCCACACAAATGGAGGCACTAGTTATGGTAATTTCATGATGGTGAAATATGTGTGTCTTGACTTGTACAAAGTTCACATTTTGCATATATAAATTGGTGTTCCATGAAAAATGTACAACCATTAGCAACTAAATTCTCTCCAATTATTTTACAACTCTCTTAAAATGAAACCAGATCGACTTGTTTTGATTGCTCAAGGAAAGCAAGACCTGCGTAGTGGAGCGTAATGGTATATCAATTTCTTATTCCTTTTTTTTTTTTCACAACTTTAATTCTAGTTTTGGATATGGCATTTGATGAGGGGAAGAAGAAAAAGAAAAGGAAAAGGAAAATTCCAATGACATGTGGTTCCCAATCCTGTTTTATCCTCTGGATAATTGGAGACATGCCAGCCTTGTTTTTATCTCTTGCACCAACTGACATTGAAAGTGTCTTTTTTTTGTGTGTGTGTGTGTGTGTGGATGAAAGTGTCTTTGTATAGTGCCAAGACCATGGCCATAAGAGAGGGGAAAGGGGACGAGTTCTGCGCGGCCATTTTGGGGCCCACCCCGGTACCCATTGTTTGATATAAATCGTTCATTTTGTTCGTCACTTAAGAGTATGTAGCCCATGCCAAAATTCAGGTTGATCGGACATCGATAACTATATTTTTAGACTGCATTTTTCTTGAAAATTAATGAAACACTTAAAGAAACTGTTGTAGGTGATTAATTTTTTCTTACGAAAACTATGTTTTTAAACTGGATTTTTCTTCAAAATTAACGAAACACATAAAGAAACTGTTGTAGGTGATTTTTTCCTACGAAACTGTAAGCTAAATGGTCTTCGATCAAATAATTACCGATGTCTGATCAGCCTGAATTTTTACATGGACAACATACTCGACGAGGCGAACAAAACAAATGATCCCACACCAGCCGCGTAGTTCCCATAAGAGAGAGCCATGGGTCTTCTGTATTTGGCATCTTAGTGTTAGTGAGATTAGCAATGTAAATCACAGAGAAGAGACAATGTAGTGAGTTTGATAGAAACCCAATTGTAATGCTTGTTCCTAGTGTCATTGCTCCGATATCTCCGTGGAGGTACCCATTTTGGAGAACCACGTCAAATACTCTGTGTTGAGTGTGTATGTGTGTGTTCGGTGCGTTCGGGAGTGCTCGGTTTAGATCATTGGGGCACAACAATCACTTATGCTTATACCCATTTCTATGAAGAATCAAACAAAATGGATTTTATAAGAGATACCAATTCGCTATTTCTAAAAAGATTTCTCAGTGTGATCAAACAAAAACGCGGTATTTAGGCTTTATCTTTCTGAACTTTTTTTTTTTGTCTTTTAGGATATGACATTTGATGATGGGAAGAAAAAAAAGAAAAAGGAAAGTTGCAATCACTTATATCCATTTCTACGAAGAACCAAACAAAATTGATGCTCTAGGAAATGTCAATTCGTTGTTTCTATAAAGATTTTTAAATGTGGTCAAACAAAAGCACGGAATTTAAACACAAGGGGTTGGCCTAGTAATCTTGGTATGAGACTAAGGGGTTTGTTACTTCCTAAAGTCTCATGTTCAATTTTCCTTATCAGCAACTCTGTCATTTCAATTTTTCGTTTTGGATTCATTTTACTCGTCCTTCCAGCCGAATTCTAATTACTGTGGCATAGGAGATAGTTACCAAGAAACTCTCTTCAAAACTTTCCCCAGCTTCCATGGGAAATTCACATTAAAACGAAGACTGTGACCCACAAAACTTTGTCCAATATCCGAAATAATAAGGAACCTACTGTGAGTAGGAAGTGGAATATTAACCCATTTAGATGCTATATCCTCCTAACCATGAGCCTCCGTTTCTTTTCAATCCTGGTGGAAATATGTGAATGAAACCGGGCCGTTCAGAGAGTCTCCCAAGGCAACTGAAGTGAACCCTCGGATTCAGTGACCTGAATAATGGTTGGGTAACCCCCTCATGATGTGAAGATAATGTGAGCACTTATTCATTTCAATTTTGTGTAATGAGTTCTGATGAGCAACTCAAGAGCCTCCCAGTGCTATATCAAATGCAATCCCATACTGCTTCATACACCAGAAATTCAATACTGCTCCCAAGCTCTAAAATTCATCTTAGAGAGAGAGAGGCAGATGCAAGTCAGTTCGCCAAGGCAGCCGACGGAGGCGTTCTGGCGATTTATGGTTTCTACCGTTTTATCCTAGGATGAAGACGCCGGTGAATCCTACAACATCCATGGTAGGCAGCGAATCTTTATTAAGGAGACTGTGGTATGACTCAGGCCTCAAGCTCGTTTCTACTATTCTATTTGTATCTCGTTTTCGTTGTTTCAATTCATTTTCTGTAATCTGTAAATTACTGTGTTATCATAATAGAATTGTTATTTAGATTCTGTTTAGTTGCCGTATTTTCTCAATAAATCCTACTCACGTGGAATCGCTTCTATCTTCTTCCTCAGCCATTTCATTGTGGTACGGGTGAGACCATGTCAGATTGGTGCGATTTTGTGGTAAATCAAGAACAAAATCATCTCTAACAAATGGAAGATTTTGAGATTCAAATAATTCCAAATTGTTCATAGAACCAAATCAATTCAAACCATCAGACTACAACAGTTGTTTACTTTCGAATACAAACATTTGAAGCATTGAAGTTTTGTAATAAAAAATTACACAAAAACTTTTGTTTGAACCAATTTCATTAATATCACTAAAAGCCACCAAATAAGATTCAAACTCATTGTAAGTCACGAACTAAATATGTACAAATTATATAGGGTGAAGTCATATCATGATCGAGTTTGTTATTATCAAATGCTCCATCAAAATACCAGTATCAATTAAATATAGTATCAAAGCATGTGAAGTAAATTTCGGTTTGGTTCGCGGTTTGGAACCGAAATAGTGAGTTCGCGAGATAAATCCGAAACCAAACCATCTTAATTGGTTTTTCATTTTCTAAACTACGACCTGACTACACTACTAAAAACACTGACCCAAGCTGACCGGTTTAGGCGGGTTAGGATTGGATTTGCGAATCGACAGTCATTTTGATTCTTCAAAAAAAATTATGGATACACCAAATGTACAATGTATTGTGTGACACTCACTTCGAGGTCCCATATAAATGATTCCGGTAGTTTAAATTTTGCTCAATTTTTTTAAGGATACTCGTAAAACTTAGCTCATAGTTTTCCGTTTTCAGATGAAATTTGATTTCATTGAAAAACAAGTAATATATTTTAAATTTTGCAATACTATCAACGAAATGTTAAGGTTCAGTGGTAATTTTGGTTGAGTGTACGACTAATTTTATTTGGCAAAAAAACTAAAACATATTTTTTGGTTTATTGGTTTATGTAGCAATAAACCAAAAAACTCATTTGGTTCAAATTGTGGTTTATTTCACTGTTTAAAGAGACCAATGACACACCTGTAATTTTGCTCAACCTCTTGGCTTCATCTTAGCCGTCCATTGCATCACTTGTCACCCAAAAACACAACACCAGTTTTTTTGCCAAACCACTATGGAATAAACTAAAAAACAAGTTTTTTTTTTGCCAAATCACCTACTCTAAATATAGGCCACGAATTAAACTTTTCGTTGCCCACATCTTTGGTGGGAAACATTTGGTGACGAAATTGGGCGACGAACTTTTCCTTTTGCTAGGAAAAACATATATTTAGTGATGAATATTTTCTTTCGTCCAAGAAATGTTTTCTAGTAGTGATTTGTGTAATGTTATTTATGTTTCCTTAGTTGAACCTCCTTTATTTCTGTTGCAATTAGCTGAGTTATTAATTCAGTCGGATAAAAGGGCTTTCTACATTAGGACTATCGGCCATAAGTCCATGGGGAAGAAGAATTAACCCGCTCACTCGAATGAAAGAAATCTTTAACTCCTTTACGGGCCGTTTGGCTGGTGGATTTGATTTTGGGTAGATTTGTAATGAGGGCGGATTTAAAGATGGATTTGGAATGAGGGTTGATATGTAAGGAGGGTGGATCCACCTCCTAAGAAGAGTGGATTTGTAATGGGGTGTTTGGATGGTTTTTTGAGAAAGGGGATTTGGAAGGTGGATAAGAGGACAAATGACTGATTTGCCCCTAGTTTATTAATTTAATTGACAAAATAGATTAATTTTATTGTTAATACGCAATAATTACATAAATATATTTAACGTATATTATATATATATATATATAATAATAATATTTCTGATAAAAAAATTCAAAAAATGATGGATTTGTAATGAAGGCCCTCATTACATATTCATAAACTTGACTTTCATTTATATACACAACCTTATTCATATAAAAAAATAAATCTAAATTACATTAGTTTAATATAAACAATATCATATGTATATTTCAATTTCTATAAAATTTAAAAGGAATTAAAAACAATATTACATGTGTTTCTCTTATACTATGTGTTGGAGATAGACAGTAGTAATATACACGTGGTGGAGTATACATGTGCTTCTCTTATTCTTTTTTTTTTTTAACTGGAGTGCTTCTCTTATTCTAACCCTCATATATGTGGCCGAAACAGCAGCAACAGTGGCTCTCTCTCTCATCGTCTCCTCCTCCTCTGCCTCCTCTCTCTCTCTCTCTCACTCTGTGTGTGTGTGTGTGTCACACACCCAACCCCCACCCGTCCAGATCGAAAAAAAGGAGGTGGATTTGGAGGGATAATTTTCGACCCAGGAGCTCCGGCGACTATAGAAGGCTCCGGCAACTATTATTACAGCTCTCTCTCTCTCTCTCTCTCTCTCTCTCTCTCTCAATACAAGCACAGAAAAAGCCCAGTCCAAAAATCCATCCCCTGGATTTGGAGGGGCATTTTCGACCGAAATCCCCCCGGATTAGCCAAGCGCAGGGGTGAGGGAGCGCTTGGCAAATCCACCCGCGAGTGGATTTGGAGTCCGAACAGTAAATTAAGAGGGGGGAGGAAAATTGCAGCCAAAGACCGGACTTGTGGTGGGACCGGGATTATATCTCCGGCCGCTTGGCATATCCGGGCTCTAATGCCCCAGCCAAACAGGCTCTTAAATCCATTAGGCCCAATAGGATGAAAATACCCCTACTAAAATTAGTGAACATAAAATTTAAATTTAGCTGTTATAAAAACAGTGACACTAAGAAGAAGCTTCGTTAATTTAATTTTTATTGTTCAGTACGTCATTAGAGGATTTAAGACATTAAGACCTTAAAACGAAGGGATCTTAGTCATTGAACATAAGGGCGATTGCTTACTTTTTCTTTTTTTTAAAACATTCAGACAATAAAAACTAATTTACTTATGCATGGAGAGCCTAACAACGACAAAAGTCGAATTTTATAGTGTTGGAACTTTTTCATGACAGAGTTGCTGTAGTCTTTATGGTAAGGAAGATTCCAGGAAATATATTTATGCAAAATTTGGACCTTAATGTGATATGAGGTGGGCCATGGGCCTTCTTGTAAGGCGAGAAAGTTGTGAGGCCTAGGCCCTAGAGCAAGTATATCTAGAGGTGGGCAGGTCGTGTTCGTGTCGAAATGACCTGCTTTACTAATCGTGTCGAAAAATTGAACCGTAATCCGACATGCTAATAATCGTGTCGTGTTCGGATTGACACGATTAACTTGTAAACGACCTATTTAGATAAATTTGACCCGAACACAACACGAAATGACACGGTTAATTAGTGTCATTCTCGGGTTATGCGGGTTAATTCGTGTCATTCTCGAGTTACCGTGTCGACACGAATGGCCGAACAGGTTAATTCGTGTCATTCTCGGGTTATGCGGGTTGAACCCGAACCTGACCTATTTATTAATCGTGTTCTCGGGTCGACACATATACGTATTTCGTGTCAGAAATACTCAACACTAACTCGCTAACTTCGTGTCGTATTCGGGTCGTGTTATCGTGTCGTGTCATAAATTATCACCCCTAAGTATATTAGAGCATCTACATTTGAGGTTTTTAAGCCACTTTAGTGTCAGATTTTTATGACAAAAAACAGTTAGGGCATTTTTTGTGCATTTTATTGCTCCATTTGATCACTTTAGAGTGGTTTGTTTGGGTTCACTTTTGCGTCGGAAGTTATAGTCACCCTACCTGTGGCTTGTACCTTAGCAAACAAGGGAGAAGAGAGAGAGAGGGAGAGAGAAGAGAGAAGGACGGCAGAAGGGTCAGAAAAGGAGAGAGAGGGAGGGGGAAAAAGAAGAGAGAGAGGATGTACTGCTACCTTTTCTTTCTTTTTCATTTTTTTACTTTTTAACAAACATCCTAAAAATATCTTAACAATGTCAAATGCACCTCTTTTTTCTCTTTTTTCATTCACTACCTAACAACTCTCTAACACACAATTTTTGGGACTCACTTTTTACACTTTTTGTCATATAACCAATATTTTTAGAGAGCCTCAAATGTGGATGCTCTTACACCAGCCGAAGGGTAGGCGTGGGATGCATCATTATTGAAGGGGAAAAAGAACAAGAGAAATGGCATGTGTTTTTTTTTTGGTGAAATGAAGGATACAAGTTACTAGAAGAGTATTAAGAAGGCGTAAGGAGAGGTGTCTCCTAAAACTGCTAATTGAACCAAATTATTCATGTTCGAGCTTATGTTAGCTCGGTAATAGTTCATTAATATCTCCCTTGTCTGTAGAACATCGCGTCTCCTTATAATATTAACTTTAATGATATAACATTAATCAATTCTACTCTTACAGCTAAATTAAAGAAGCTTCCTCTTAGTTCAATTATCTGTGATTGCAGGCGTCTTCTGGAGCTTTGCCAAGCCAGTGAAGGAAACCATAGTGCAGATATGCTCACAAAAAAATCGTTTTGGTTACATGATTTTATTTATGTTCCTTTAGTTGAACCTCAGTTGTTCTTGTTGCAACAATAGCTGATGATTCTATAGGGGTAAAATACCATTTATGCTTAATTTTCTATAAGATCGTCTGTTTATCAAAAAAAAAAACAAAAATTTAAAAGAGCTAGCTATTGGTTTAACAATTTAGCTCTGAATCTCCGTTGTTCTTGTTGCAGCAATAGCTGATAATTCTGTAGGGGTTAAATATCTCAAGGGCCGTTTATGCTTAATTTTCTAAAAGATTGCCTGTTTATTAAAAAAAATAAAGAATATTAAAGAAGCTAGCTATTGGTTTAGCAATTTAGCTCTGAATATTCAAGGACAAGTGCCACGTAGGTCGCGTCGAAAGCACCTCATATACGGGGTAGTTCCACCACCCCCGCCCTGAATAATTTAGAAGTACTCCCTTCGTTCCTTTTTAAGTGTGTTGCCTCATAATTCCAATTTATTTTCTTTCACATCAACTTTTACAGCTTTTATATCTACTTTCCACTACTTACCTTATCAATATAATAATACGCACTAACTTTTCAAAGATGAATCTACTTTTAAGGGGAAAATAGGAAATGTACCCACTAACTTTTCAAAACACACACTTATTAAGGGACAACCCAAAATGAAAATGTCTACAATATAAAAGGGACGGTGGGAGTATTGTTTATGCCATAAAAAACGTAACCTTCTTACCGAAATGTGAAAACCATTGATCATGTCAATTTGTCAAAGAAATCAAGCAGAAATTACATGGAAAGCGCTCTTAAGAAAACTGAATAACAAAAAGGTGAACATGTTGCGTAATTTAATGCAATCGGTCCCTCTCAAATACTCCTTTCTCAAGGATAAATTGTCGTGTATATAAGTAACAATTGGCATAAAAAAATCACTATAAAAAGACTTGGTTAATTTCGAAGAGACAAAATGCTGTAGTCAATGAATACATACGAATGTGCGAATATAGGCTGTTTAATTTGAACTTACTAATGCAGTTCTTTGAGCGTTTTTGGGCGACAAGTCCGGTGCTAGGTTGAAAAAACAACTATTTTTGTGATTTCTATGAGGAAAATGATTTTCACACCCCCATTTTATCCGGAAAGTCTCCATTTTTGTCTTCATTCACCTTAAGATTACCACATTACCCTTACCTCATGAGTTACTTTTTCCGTATGAAAAATAATTTGGTACTTTCAAGTGAATAAAGACAAAAAAAAGAATGTTTTGACATGAGAGCATTTTAATTATAGCATTTTTTGACTTGACTTTTTTTAGTAGAAGCTTTAAACTTCATCCGGTAGACTATCGAAAAACTATAGGACTACAGATCGCAATACTAGAAAATTAGACAAGGAATAATTGCAGGACAAGTGAATATATGTATGTGTGTGTGTTTTTGCTTGTGAGTTTTTTCTGGGCGAGATGTCCGGTGTCAAGTTGATTTTGTGCCGAAACACGAAGTATTGAGAATATAAACTAGTCAAGAAGGAAGAATGAAAAATAAGATTACGTGGCTCCCCACAAGAACGAAACAAGAAGGTACGTTTGCTTGGAAAGAGTAAGATGATTCACTATAAACGAGGAGAGAAATAATGAACCGACTATACTCGTAATTCAATTTGAAACACCCAAAAGATATCTGGGGACAAGTGTCTCATAAATACGATAGAGACACATACACAAACCTTAATGTCAAATCCGTTGAAAAGAATAACCATGGACCCAAGAGGAACAAACCATAGTTTTCTACCAAGAACCTCACAGGGCTTTCTCGAAGGGATTCACTCAAGAAGTGCAAACCCTAACGGTCCCCAAGGTTGCTATTTATAAGAAAGTATAAAAAGTTAGGTTAAAAAACGCGTAGCTGCACAATATCTATATCTGTTGTCCGGACCAAGGTCCCTCTAGTCTGGACCAGAGAGACAGCAACTTCCCAGAACACAACGACCCACTAGTCCGGACCAGACTTTCCCTGTCCAGACCAGACATTTAGCAAAACTGCTTTTTGCACTGAATTTTGCACTTTTCTTCGAACGTGTTGAATTCAAGGCACATCTCCAACAGTTGAAACCATTGCCTTTTCAGGATTGCGATAGTCAAGGACTTTGATACTGACTACTGATTCATTCTCGATAGGGTAGTTCCTTTTGTGTATTAATGTTTACAACTCAAGTCTCAGTATTCTAATAATGAAAATAGAAACAAATTGAGACCGAGTGAGTATGAGATACTATAGTTATCTTGCTTTGATAAAGGGATTGGATATTAACCGGTTACCGACTGAATGGTCCAGCTTGGGTTATTTGTGAGTCTTTTCCTATCCATTTTTTTTTTTTTGTGATGGGCTCAAAATTATTGAGCTCATCATGAAGTTGCCTAAACTGATTCACATCGTAACACTTTTGGTGGATTTGATTACAAGCGTGCTAGCTTATCCATTTTTTTAATAGCAAAGAAATTTTATTAATCAAATTAAGATGATACACTGATTAAATGGAACCAAGATGAAGGCATCACAACGCGTGAAAGCATCCCAACTATATTAGCACCCAAACACGCGACAATCATATGCCACTTGCAGTTGGGTAAACCATATTGATTGCCACCTGCACCATATTGTCTACATGCTTATCTCTACTTTTTAGTCGTCTAGCTTATCTCATACGGCAGAACGAAGAAATATTGAGACAACCACACACATTAAAGTTTTTTACAAGTTGACTTTGAGTTTTTGACTAAACGCATTACACATATCACCTGGCATCCTCTTAGTTAGCAACTGGTACATGCATGTGTCTTTTCCTTATAAAAGTGCCTAGCCTCAAGCCAGCTTCCTCCACAGTCCCAAAACAGGCCAGTAGATTATG
Source organism: Gaultheria prostrata (assembly GCA_036023075.1). Lineage (NCBI taxonomy): Eukaryota > Viridiplantae > Streptophyta > Magnoliopsida > Ericales > Ericaceae > Gaultheria > Gaultheria prostrata. The sequence goes on from JAXBDA010003408.1 coordinate 32,001, forward strand.
GTCATGGCATTGGCGGCTAACAGGGTTCGTGTTCTGTTTTTACTCCTTATTAGTAAGTAGTTGTGACTTTTTGCAGTAAATATTACTCCCTCTATCCCAATTTGTTTGCTCACTACGAAACTACGTGCAATTTTCAAACTAAAAATTAATGTATTTATCAAAATAATTTTTGATTTTTTTTTGCACCGTATTAAAGTTTTCAATGAAATCTATCAAACAAGATCCACATTGATTAGAAAATTATTTTTGCAAGTACATTATTTTTTAGTTTGAAAATTGCACATAGTTTCGTAGTGAGCAAACAAATTGGGACGGAGGGAGTACGTTTTTATGTAAGTGGTGGAGCTAAGATTTTGGTTCTTTGGAGAATGTATTCCTACGAACCTTTTTCTTTTTTTTATCGTGTTTACGCAGTGGAGTTGTATCCTTTTCGGGTAAAATATGTACTTGCCCCTTAAACTATCCCAAAATTTTTTACTTCCCCCTTCAACTATCAATTGCACACGCTTGCCCCTTCAACTATCAAAAGGTTACTTACTAAGGATAAAATTCATTTTCCATCCAAAATCACAAACGGAAAATTATAAACCCACCGTTACTTTTTTTTTTAAGCGTTAAAACAAGAGGGCAAAATAGCCTTTTCACCAAAACCCTACAACAAAGCTTGATTTGGATGTTTTCAGTTCAGTCAAAATCTGGAAAGAAATCTTGATTTGGCGTTTTTACCAAAACCCTACAAAGAAATCTGGGAGGTAAGTTAATCATTCTGTTTATATATCATCTTCGTTCTTTCTACCCATGTCTTCTTTGTTCGTGTTCTGTTCTTGTTCTTTTGTGAGTTTTTTTCTTTAATAGCTTGGAGTTTTCTACCTTTCCTAGGGTTTGCTCAAAATTCACAAGGGATTTTGCTCGAGTGTTTTTGTATTTGTTTTTAGATTACACAAATTCAAATAAATGACTAGATTTGTACAAGGAAAAAGCTTATTTAAGGATGTGAAAACCACCACTATCCCTACCGATCCAAGTTTCAAGCCTTGAAATCATCTAAACCAAGCCTCTCTCGAAACCCTTGAATCTGTCAAAAAATTCTGCACGCCGTGGTACTGGTACCTATTAGGCAGGTGCTAATACCTGTCAAACATCAGAAATTTTTCCCGTCGTGGTACTGGCACCTATTGGGTAGGTACTGGTACTTGTCAAAAATCAGAGACACTGCCCGCTGTGGTACTAGTACCTATTAGACAAGTACTGGTACCAAGGACAAAAGTGAGCAACTACCTCCATTGTATGCGAACGTATTATAATCATACCGATTTGACTTGAAACACCTTGAGATATGTGTCATGAGTATAATTTAGCATATTTGATGATTCCTTATGTTTTCTTGGGGTCCGTGTTACGTGTTTGACACCTAACGACAATAGTTTGGCCAAAATCGACCGAACTAGGGTTTAGAACGTTGCATTGACATGAGATTGTGCATGGACATTGGCATGGTATTGATAAACAAGAAATGATGACACGGGGCCTGAAAGGGTATGCCCGGAGTGACACAGGGCCTATATGGCATGTCTCGAGTGATCATGTACTATGTTAATGTGTTGTTGGATCGTTGAATTATTGCCTAACATACTCACTCAAAACCCTTGAATCGGTAGAAACATTCTGCACGCCGTGGTACTGGTACCTATTAGGCAGGTACTAGTACATGTCAAACATCAGAAATTTTTCCCGTTGTGGTACTAGCACCTATTGGGTAGGCACTGGTACCTGTCAAAAATCAAAGACACTGCCCACTGTGGTACTAGTACCTATTAGACAAGTACTGGTACCAAGGACAAAAGTGAGCAACTACCTCCATTGTATGCGGACGTATTATAATCATACCGATTTGACTTGAAACATCTTGAGATACGTGTCATGAGTATAATTTAGCATATTTGATGATTCCTTATGTTTCCTCGGGGTCCGTGTTACTTGTTTGACACCTAACGACAATAGTTTGGCGAAAACCGATCGAACTAGGGTTTTGAACGTTGCATTGAAATGAGAGTGGACGGTCGGCGGCCCACGACGATTTGTTGTGAAAACGAGGCGAAATAAGGGAAAAGAAAATTTTAGAGTCGCCACCCGGGGTTTAATTTTTGGAAAATGTTAGGTACCCGAGGAACCGTTTAGAAAATAATGACTCTTTTTGTGTCGCTAAAAGGGTTTGATCTGCGAAAAATAGAGATTTGGGTTCGGGAGCCAGGTTACCCGCGGGGAAGGTTTTCTTTGAAAAATGCACCCCGCGTGCCCGGAATTTTCCAGTCTTTACTAAATGTTTGTGGGATTTTTCTGAAAAGATTTGTATTGAAAACTTTTATTCAAATAAACAGTTTATGAATAAAATAGGAAGAAATACTATATTAAAATGACGGAATAATCATGTAATATGCGAATGGATATTAATTGACATAAAATAATAAAATGAGGGGACGTATATGTAAGAAATGGAAATGGAGGGGGTCAACTGCAGTTAAACCCCCCGGTTACTTTTAGAAAACAGAGCATAGAAAACCGAAAACAGAGCATCAAAATCTCATTTCGCCACTGATGCCGTGCGGCATCGTCAATCACACCGCGCGGTGCCATTGTCGAAACCGTACGGTGCCTCTACTTACTTATTTCTCGAAAATTCTTGTTTTAGACCAGAGGAAAAAGATTCTGTTTTTGTTGATATGAGATCACTTTTTTTTTTAACAAAATGTCTTTAAAATGGTTTCTGAATATACCTCAACCAAGCAAATGCCGAGAAACACATCGATCGTATTCTCGTCATCACTTCAGAGGAAACAATTTATGGATTTCTCCATT